>CAUJNA010003234.1:402500-485000 GCA_963377175.1 Effrenium voratum
TGAGTCGCTGGGTCACACATTTTTTGAAGGCTTTGGTTGCTGACCGCTCAGAAGGGGGCAGCGGGCGCCAGACTCGGGACAACCCTTAGGCAGTCATTATACATCCGCAGGCCACGAAATCCAGAGAAGCGTGGGCTCTGTTCCGAGCAGCTGCAGTTGGATCATATGCCATAACCTTTGAGCAGCCTAGCAGTCGGCATGCAGCTGATTGCAGGCTCTTCTCATTGATTTCAGAAAGTCAGTCCACAATTGTCGGAGTCGTGTTGCTTGCTTGAAGCTGCTGTCTTACTCTTCCTAGCAACCACTTGCTTTGTTCAAGCGCTATGGCGGATGGCGAGGATATCGCCGGACTGTTCGACAATCTAGAATCAGAGGAGCCATCGCCAGACAAGGTTCACAGACCGCGTCACAGCTTTGTCTTTGAAAGCTTTAGCCACGACTACGTGAAGGAGCAGGACAAGGTCATGGTAAACAACAACAACAACTTTGAGTACACTGTGGACCCCCAAGATGAATCCAAGCTCCTGAAAATGACGAAGGAGGAGCAAGAAGCTGACGAGCGGAGGGGCATGCCACTAGACTACCACCGTCAGCTCTCATGTTGTACTACTCGGCATTGGGTCGACCACTTTCATGCGCACTACCGCATAGTCAATGTGTCCAAGCAGAATTTGCTTTGGATGAAGACCGCAGCGGTTCGAGCCAAAGTGTGTGCGGGATTGTCTGCGACCTATGTAGACGATTTAGAGGAGTGCGCCAGGAAGGCGGACTGTGGAGGTGCGTTTGACTTGTGCAATCCGGAAAGCGCGGAGACAGGATATTTTGTACGCACAGACCGAGTGAGTCTCAAAGATGGCATGCATGGAGTTGGCCCATACTTTTCCTTGAAGCAGATCTTGGAATCAGCCGTCACTGCTCGAGGCGGGCATCAAGGAGTGAGCGACCAGACTCAGCAGCTCAAGTTTTATCTCTTTCCCTGGCTGCCGCATCTCGATGGCTTCCGCGAGTTCCGCGTGTTTGTATGCCACAAACGCGTCACGGCCATGTCTCAGCAGTCCCTGTACCGGGTGAATCCCATTCTTGAAGCTGTAGCGGATCTAGACCCGTGCCCTGATGCAGCTTCCTCCTTGCACCCAACCAAGAAGCTGGCGAATCACTACCAATCGAAGATCCTGTCCAATTGGTGCAACTTGCTAGTGCCCTACATTGAGGAGGTTGTAGTGCCTAGGATCAGGGGCGAGGAGGGCGACAGCCACTCAGTTATCCAAAGCTGCTTGTTCGTTGTTGTGTGTTGTGTGTGCGCGTGCGTGCGTGCGTGCGTGCCTGCGTGCCTGCGTGCCTGCGTGCATGCGTGCGTGCGTGCGTGGATGTGTGTGTGTGTGTGTGTGTGTGGGTGCGTGCGTGCGTGCGTGCGTGCGTGCGTGCGTGCGTGCGTGCGTGCGTGCGTGTGCTTGTGCGTGTGTGTGTGTGTGGGTGTGCGTGTGCGTGTGCGTGTGCGTGTGCGTGTGCGTGTGCGTGTGCGTGTGCGTGTGCGTGTGCGTGTGCGTGTGCGTGTGCGTGCGTGTGTGGTTGTTGGCTTGATTGTGTGCTTAATGTTCCATGAGTTGTGTTTTTGTTTGGGGTTGTAGGTTTATGTGCTTGAAGTTGTGTAGTTCTCGAACATAGGTTGTTGTGTTCTTCAATATTGACTTATTGGAGTGTATATATGAATACGTGTTTTGTTAGTTGCCTGGGTGCATGTGTTACTTGTTGTTGGTGTTCTTTTAATTGTCGCGTGAGTGCCTGAGTTTTGCTATATATGTATGCACAGTGTGGTGTATTTGTCGTTTTGATTGTTGTGGTTTGTGTGTGTGTGCGCGGCATGTTCCACGTTTCCAAATGGTGTTGCTGTGCTTGTTGTTTGTTGCTTTGTTTTGTTGATGTTTTGTTGTTTGTTTTGTGTTTGTTGTTTTGTTTGTTTTGTTTGTTTTTTGTGTGCGGGCTTGTTTGCTTGCTTGCTTGTTTGTTTGTTGGTTTGTTTGTTTGTTTGTCTGTTTGTTTGTTTGTCTGTTTGTTTGTTTGTTGTTTGTTTGTTTGTGTTTGTTTGTGTTTGTTTGTTTGCGTGCTTGCGTTCTTGCGTGTTAGTGTGCTTGTTTGGTTGCTCGCTCGATTGCTTGCTTGCTTGCTGGCCCCGGTTTGCTTTTTTTCCCTCGTTTGTTGATGTGATTGTACTTGCTCATCCGGGGTTTCCATCATTGAGATTAAGGACGGGATGAAGCAGAGGCGCCTCTGCAGTGTGGTCTCGAGAGCTTCATCCTGGACATCGTGCTGTTGGGGCCGTCAGCCTGCACTGATGCGTTGACAGCCAAAAGGACAGGTACCTTGCACCTAGGTCTAGGGGGAAAGCCAGGAAAACCAACTGTGAAAATGGGTCCCCCCCATTTTGACACACACACACACCCAGCATAGTTGTTCAAGACTGTTGTGTTTGCCATTAATTTGTAATACCGTGTTTGTTTGAATAATTTGCTCAGATGCGAGTGATCCTTTTTGCCCGGTTGCCACAGGAATTGCATGTTTGGGGGATGTCAATGGGGAAATCCAAGCATGTGTTCATGCAACACACATGGTGTTGTTGGTTGACCTGGTTGGCCAACCCTGGAAGACAGAGTGTGACTGACCTTAGCAGGATCAGACCTGGCGTTGGCACACATGAGCCAAAGTCAACATGTACGCATCTAGTGTCTATGTGTATGATATGTGACCCTGTAATCCACTGATGTAGGTGCTCTCTAGAAATCACAAGTGTTGAATGAACTGATATGAAAGCGAAGTTGCCACACGCCTATGTCAAATTGAACACGGCACGGTGAGCCATTAATGAGCCTTGGGAGCTGCAACGGACAAAGCACCGGATGTTTGATTGTCGATTGGGTGCTATCGGTTCTGCACGTTGCGTCTCAGCAGTGGTCGTAACAAAGGGACATGCCGGGGATCATACTTCAGCTCAGCGGGACATGGACCGATTGACCAAGCCGCAGGATCATTGATGCTCACGAGAAGGGCGATGTGTCAGACAGCAAGCAAATGCCGGACCTTTTCGCGCCAGAGCTCTTGACGCCGCACTTCATTGAGATCAATCCGTTTGGGTATAACCAATCCAGTGGCTCGTCACTCTTCTCTTGGACGCACGAATACAGCACCCTGTACGGCCTTCAGAATGGAGCGGGATCCGGATCGCGGCTCATTCCTGTGAGGTTCACTCGCTCTTAGGTGTCGCGGCAAGACTTGTTGTGCATGGACTCATGTATCTTGCTGCTAGACACGTGTCGGCGGAGTTTCCAAGTACTCCCTACCGCTTACAAGGCTCTTAAATATTTGCTTAGCCCCAGCCTGTGGTACTGAAACATCTCCCCAACTATACATTGCAGAGCAACAACTGTTGCAGCCCTAGAAGAAACATGGTGGCGAGCCCTTGGGCTTGCGGGGGGTCGTTTTGACTGGTGTGCCGCATGAGAGTGCGCAATGCATCTTATCGATCTCTGCAAGAGATGTCATGTACAGGCTTGATCTGTCTCTGCGCAAGCTGATTTCCCATGAAACATGGCATGTTTAGGTTTGCAGCGCGTGTACAGTGCACAGGTCGGCTGGAAAAGGCAGAGATGTCGGGTGGGAGTCTTCCCTGTGCCATGTACGTACAGTGTTTCTTAAGATGAGGATGAGGGAACATGATCTTCCGAAGCCAGGCCTGTAGAGTCCAGGCTATGATGAATGGAAAGGGCCAGTAGCGGCCGTAAATCACGAGACATTGGGACACCAGCTCTTTTGTCCATACTGATGGAACTAGAGTTTCTTCCTTCTTTGGTAGCCCTTTGGTGTGTCTGACCCAGGAAGGGCCAGATCAATGAACGCAAAAAAATAAACTCCGATAACATAGACCTTCCTACGGGTCATGGCCATTGCCCAAGAAAACCCATGGTTGCGGGCCAAAGCGTGTTCCTCGCATACAAGTGTTCACATAACCCTTCTAAGATTGCAAAGAGTTTGTTTTTGGTTCCAAGATCCTTTCCTGAGTGTGAGCCTTTGGTGTCCTCGATCTGGGCCAAACGTCGTTTCCTCTAGGGTCGCAGTGATAGCCATGAGACTTCCGAGCACGACTGATCAGTCACGTGTCGTCCCAAGTCACAGTTTGAAGTTCTAAGAGTTCATCCCAGTGATGGCCCCATGTTGGGTGTGGCTATCTTTTTTCGTGGCCCGTGTTGGATACTTGTAAAGGGACGCGCATGTTGGATACAAAGCCCATTTGGGACTTTTCCCATGTGGCTGTGGGTCAACGGGCTCCCAAGTGATTCGGAGCATGTTCAAATGGCTGTGGGTCAAAAGCAGGGAACAACATGGAAGTCTGGTAAATGGAACCATGGACTAAAATATGCGGCCCCCTGGTGCTTTAGTTTAGCGGCCCATGCCCATGTCGAGAATGCCCTTCCAGGCCGGCCGGTTTGCTCACTGCGCCTTGGAAGGGGATGGAATTCCAAGCGAAGGGCGGGTATGCCAAGTCTATGGTGTGTGCGTCCCTTTTTGGGGGTCTCCCCCCCCGCCCCAAAACAAGTGGGGTTGCTTTCCTCTCCTAAAAAACCACCAAAGTTGTGTGCCCTCAAAAAAAGACGAGCCACCCCCATGTGTGTGTGTGTGTGCTCATAATCTGCCTGGGGGTTCGAGCTCACCCGTTTGCCTCGAAATGCAGGCCTCTGATTTCATGTTTTCGGGTTGTAGACAAATGCAGATATGCCGTGGTAAGCGGTATGCCAATAATTTTCCTATAGCAGCACAGCATGTTACTTTTTGTCCATCACTTTTTTGTGAATCCGACACGTGGCGGCGCAAAGCCGTCACTGTTTCATTGTCTTTGCCCGAATAGGCGAGACCGACTGCGCAGTGATTCCATGAGATCCGACTTCGATGGAATCAACATCAAGCAAGGGTTGCTCCGAGCCTCCAAAAATAGCCAAAGCCTAAATTGGCGTGGTTTCCTTTCGATTTCCACCAAAGCAAAGCCAGCAATCTTCCTTGAAGTGCTTGTATATGCGTGTGTCTTAGAATAGGGGAACCGCCCAAATAGTGGCTTTCATTTTGGTGTTGCTTTAAACCCACCCCAAGAAAGGCAACCCCCCCCACCCCACCCCATCCCCCCCCGCCACCCCGTCCCACCGTCCCCCCCCCCTCGAAAAAAGAAAACACACCATCCCAGCCACCCGGGGGTTGCCCACGCCGAGATCCGCGATCCGAGGACCAACCGACCTTGCCATCAGACCCAGTGCTGTGCCATGCGCCACGACCGGTGCTTCCAGCCTGGGACCCAGTGCTGTCGTTTTTCGCGCGGCACGCCTCTCACCCCACAGCGAATCGACCGGAGACCTGTTGTTGTCCGTTTTGTGTGTGTGTGTGTGTTTTCCATTGTTTGCATCTGTTGACCCTTCGGTTGACCTTCAACCATTTGTTTTACCTCTGGATCCGTTGGACTGAGTTAGTGAGTTCTTCCCTGATTTATGTTGCCGAAGTGACCCTCCCCTCCTCGTTAAAACAACAAATATCTTTCAGGGGTCTATAGTTGCTATGTTTGTGGGAGTATGTTTAGTTTGTAATCTGGTTGCCGATTGTTTTGGTGAGTAAGTTAGCCTTCCAGAACAAGGGGCAACACACGAGGGCGACGATGTTTATCAAATCCTGGGGGTCATTCCAAAGCGGACTAGCTCTGTATACCCCCGTGGATGCCTGGACTTGCTTGGTCGGACGGAGGCTTGGCTATTCGATTCTTGCCCCTTCGGTTTCGGCTAGTTAGCCAGCATTGCTACCTAGGGCTAAATACAGGCAGTCTAGAGATGATCCTTTCATTCGGGATGGCTTTTGTTGGTTGCACCGAAGCTGGATCCCATGCGTGTTCCATGAAAGACAAAAATCCAAGGAGTAGAAGCGATGATGGATTCGCAGGATATTGGAGCCAAAGCTCCTGTTTCATTTTTGGTATGGACCAGAAGTCCTTAATTACCTTCACTCTGCGGGGGTTATGAAAGTCAAAACAGGCAGATGCTGTGGGTCAAAAGGCAACCCCAGACATGCGACTTTGACCTTGCAAGATATGTGGCGTTTAATGGGGAATTGTAGAGCCCCAAATATAGCACCGTTCCCTTTGGCACTCTCTCGCCAGCCACACGCACGCATGCACGGATGCACAGCGCGCATGCAAGCCCGGTCGCCTTGAGGTGGGAGATTGAGGGCTACCCGCAAGAGCTCGAGAGGGTCCGAGAACTCGAGAAGGCCTTGTCTCGCGTCGCGTGGGATGTGGGGACAACTTAGGGCTGACAGGATGTGTGCGACTTGAGTTGGCTTCAGGGCCCACAGGCTGTGGTCAGAATCCCGCGCAGGAACCTCTTGTTGGTGCTGAAAAGATGCAGCTGCACAAGTTTCAGAGTCCAAAACAGCTTGTCCTGCCAAAGACTCAGACATTCCTGGTCCCATGCGCGCAGTGAGTGAATCGTCTTTCTAAGCATTCGACGAGGTTGAAAGTGCCCCTTGGCTGGATTTCAACTTTGCCTGAACTTTTTGCAGGCAAAGTTCAAGGTCGCAGACGCTGACAACAACGGCAAGCTGGAGGGCGAGGCTGCATGTTGGGTCAAGTTGTGCAGGTGTATGATTTGCAGGTATTTGCTTGCGCCGCTGTGTTGACGTGACACATGAGAAGTCATGTCGGTTTAGGGAGATTTGTCTGGAGTTCAGCCACGGGTTCAGTGGGTTCCATGTTTCAGGCTTGCAAAAGAAACTTTATAGATTCATCCCTTTGTCACATGTGATTTTGAGCATGGCCATATTGCCAAGCAATGAGACTACGATGTTGTGGGTGTGTTTCCCAACAGGCCCAAAAGATATGTGATTTCCCTTTTAATTCCGTTTAAACAACCCTGAAAGGTGTACCCTCAAAACAGACAGACCCCTTGTCGGTTCTTCAAGGCAAGAAAGAAAGGAGCACCCAACAAGACGGCGTTCCTGTTTGCACTCTGCTCTTGCGTCAGCAGTGGGACCTTCGATTCCCCAGATCGAAGGGAAGGTCTGCCTTCCGTTGCCAAGTAGTCTCACAAAGAGATTTTGGCCTCATTATTTTTTGAACTTGACCCATCCTGGAAACGGCATCACAATTGTGGGCCCCAGAATCCTAACGCGTGGTTCAGCAATCTGTGAACCCTCATGCATGTCTGCGGTTTGAGTTTTGAACATGTAACATCACTTGTTGCTTGCCCCCATTGCGCGGTGACGTTTCATTTGGTTGGACATCTAGTTGGACCCCTGCTGAATTTGTCTCCAACTGGGGGAACAAAGGTCGGTTGTGCCCTGGGGTTGGCTTGGGGTGTGGTTGGGGTTTGTTTGGGGGTTGTTTGGCGTTTGGTTGGGGGTTGTTGGGTTAGTTTGGGGAGTTGTTTGGGGTCTTGTTCAGGGATTGTTTGGGGGTGGTTTGCGGTTTGTTTGGGGTTGGTGTGGGGTGTGTTGGGGTGTGTTTGGGGTTTGAGGGGGCTTGTTCAGGGTTTGTCTGGGGTTGGTCTAGACAGGAGCTCATCAACATGTACGGCCATGGAATCAATGAAAAGGCGAGGCAGCGCTTTGCGCGGGAAGGGCCATGGGGCTGTGCATCAGAGTGGCACAGTGAGTGCGACTACAAGGGTGATCGCATGTTCCCTGGACTGGATGAAAAAACATGAAGCTGCGACCCGTGTCGAAGCAAAGGTGTTAGAATCTGTGTTTGGACCGAGACGCCGCGGCGCATTCCGCAGTCAGCGTGGCGAAGTCAGATCTGTGTTTGAAGGCTTCAAAGGGTATGTAATGTGCAATGGATCCAGCTTGTGAATTACACTCTAAGGTCCTTCTTACATACCTGAACTAAGTGAATTGTACAACCATCATGATGTGAGGGGTTTGTCCCCGTACAACCACTCAAAACCCATTTGTAACCTGATTTGGGTATGTCTGTTTAGAGATGTATGCTTCCACGAGCTTGCCTGCGGTGAACCACGCGCATTTATGTTTGATCTTGTTGCCGGAATCAAGAGGCTTTATTTTTGGGATCCTAAACGGGTTCTAATAAACGGGTTCTGATCGCTTGCACCAAAGGACAAGCATGTGTGTGGCATCCTAGCCATTAGAACCCAAATGTTGGGGGGTCCCAGTTTGGTTGAAAGCGGATCCTCGTATCTGTCATACTCAAGCGGGTCCCTCTCGCCGGGTTTTTCAACGGCCCCTCCAGTCCGCTGCGTTGAGCGCAGGTCTTGGAGGTTGAGGCAAAGGATGCTCTGAAGAGTAAGGACCTGGACAAGGACAGGGGAGCCAAACGCATTCGCTTCGGCAATCGCTTCGTGGAGCTAAACGGAAAGACGTGAAAACGCGCGTCGCAGGGTTTCCAATTTCAGTGTTCTTTGGAGTTTAAGGAAGCCAGTGTCTAAAAAGTCAAGATTCAACACCGAGGAGAGATAGCAGTTTGGTAGGAACGAATTCAGACGAAATGCCATCCAGACACAAATGCGGCAAGACTCAACCTATTGTGCTTGACGGACAATCATGAGTGTGGCAAGATAGTATCGGTTTTCCGATGCCAGCCTTGCAATCGTTTGGGTTTCCTAAGTACACTGTGGCAGCCTAAGCTTGCCAGTAAGAGGATGTCTTGTGAGTCTGTGTGAAACTTCTGAATCGACCACTCGGGGTTTCTGCGCATCCGGTTCAAGGCCGGAGCTTGCATTGGGCAAAGAGTTGCATGTTCGAGCCGCACAGGATGGGAAGCTGAATCTGAAGGCGGGAGCTGAGGTTTGGGGGGGTCTCTTGATCTGCGGCGTGCGAACGATGGCGCGCATGACTTGTTTCCGACTGAGTTGCATTGAGCGGCCAAAGAACAATAGGCAGACACAGACAAACGAAAACGGACATCGCTGAAAAATGACAAGACCGTGGAGCCACGAAAGCAGATTGACAAAGACTCATGTTTCCTTTGAATCGTCTCAGGCCGGCACAGGCACATGTACATACAGACACACACACACACACGTACGCACACACAAACACACACAAATTTCATGGGTTGCTACATACTTCATCATTCGGTACTTCCTGGGGCCCTTCCATTGCACTGGTGGGCTGACTAGATTGCCTGAAAGAGCCAAGAGCAGGAAGGCGAGCCATCAAACACATGGCCGCGGCTCTTGTTTCTGTTCTGCCGACTCAATGATTGGGTTTGCAACACATGCCGGGCAATTGCCTCGTCAGAACTTGCAGAATAGCACATTCTGGCTGAGCTCGCGAGCAGGCACCGTGCCCACCACATAGCTAGATGTTTGAAATCAGGCACCCCATCGGACCCATTTACGAAGTTGGCTGATTTGGAAAGCTGGCTTAGCTTCTGTTGGAACGTAACGAAATTCACTTGGGTGACATACACCGACAGAAATTTTGGCCTGGCTCCCAATCAAAGTTCAGTGGCAGGAGTTCTTCTACGATTACCTGAGACCAGAAGAGGATGATGATCACGATGAGGACCCCCGGGATAAGAACGTCACCTTCACCAACCTCGATGGCGCCTTGAAAAGAAGGCCGAGAAGTTTTATGAAGAGCTACGTGTGAGGTGCACAACAAGAGGTAGAACCATGGGGCCTTTCTCGCCACAAATGCTAGAATCCTAGAAGCATTTGATGTGAGTGCTGTGTGGGGCTGTGTTCAGTTGAGACATTGAAGGGAGGCGAATGAAGCCTTGAACCACGCATACATATCCTTCCATTTACTGAAAAACGAACCTGCCGGGAGGGCTCCCTCAAGCGGCCCGGTGGGTTCCATGTTTGACGGGAGTGTAATGTCACGGACTTTACAGATTCGACATCTCTGACAGTGTCCAAACTGATGGAGCTCAGAGGTAGCCGGATCCCTTAGACACCAAGGGGATGCCCCGAGAGCTCCAAACTTACCCATGGATTTCTTTGGGATTCCAACTTTTTGTGAAGAGAAGTGGCTTTGGGAGATTCACTCTTGGCGGAACGGTTGCCCCTCAAAAGATGGGCGCAGAAATCGGGGCAACTCCTCGCCGAGGCAATGGCGACGGGCTCATAGACCTGCAGGAGCTGATGATTTGGGAGGGCGGCTTCTACTTCATGGAGGAGGCAGTTGACAAGGCGGACGGTTGGACCGGGAACCTCCATGGAGAGCCTGCCTCCGAGCTTGGAACATCAGAATGATGTTTCTCGGAAGTTAGGCATCTCTTGTTCGTTGGTGCATGATCTGCGGTTGAAAGGGAGACAAATGAAATGGAAACCAATATAAACCAATCATTTGCGAATGTTTTCCTTTTGTTTGCGCTCACTGGAACAAAGGTTCCGCTCTGGGACCGAGGTCTTTAGAAGCTCGTCTTATCTCTGATTGAAGATGCCTTGGAGAATGCTGATCACTCCCATGAAGAGTGGACAACCTGGCAAGAGAGCCATGAACATCTGTGTTGGGGCGGGGAAGGAATATTTGCTATCTCAACGCTGCAACACCATCTACTTCTATCGGTATGTCGGTGTTTTCACTGGGGATGGGGGGGGTTGTTTCCGCCTGGTGATTGGGTATGTCTGACTGTTCAGTCGAGCACATTCATTGGTCACAAGGCTACTTTGGATAGTTTGGGGCTGTCAACCCAATGTGAGTGTCGTTTCTCTTACAGTCATTGCCTATCTTGACTTTGTCTTATTGAAATGCGAGCTGTGATAGAATCAGTCCAGGTTGGAAAAGGGCCAACAGTGACCCAGAGGTGATTGTCGAATGGCTGTAGGACTACATCTGCTGAGTGGCTTTTTGCAGCAGCTTTTGACACAGCTGCAGCTGCTGACGTCTTAAGAAGAAGCGAAAGGGGCGGATAAGCACAGGGGCGGGACATTCATGCTTTGCATAGGTCTTCTGTAGGTCCATTGTAGGTCCCATCTTTCTCTTGCAGATCCTTTGCAGATTGCGGAGAATCCTTCGTTCATCCCAACACTGGGAGCCTGTTTGTGTTGTGATTCCGACCCCGAGTTGCGCCTCCATCCCCTTTGTGTTGCTAGCTCAGAGGAAGGAGGTCTTCAAAGCACCACAAGTTTCAATGTCTTCGTCGCGAGCGCCGTAGACAGCCTTCCATGTGAGACGAATCACCATCATTCGGAACTTGCATGCGCGGGTCTGCCAAGGATCACCATGAATTACCAGCCTGGCTACCAAACGGATTTTGTTTGCCCTATGGAAAGGCGGAACTGCCTGGGGAGGGAAGGGCCCCGGACTTCGATTCAGATTCTCCTGCTGGCGGACAAGGACGGCGACCACCAGGCGACCTTTCAGGAGGGATGCGGTTGAGGGGGCGGCCAGAAATTTAAACGGCACCAACAAAAAAACGTGCCAAGCACTGCCAGACATGTGGCAAACTACTTTGACACGTTGCCTTTTTTGGGGTCCATAATTGCTTCCCTTTGGTGCAGTGACTGATGAATGCCCCCAAAGATATGATGTGCAGCAATATGCTGCCCAGACCAAGCATAAGCTTGAGTTGGATCAACCTCCATGAGCCATGCTCACAAAGCTTTGCGATCCTCTCCGTGGACGAGGCTAGGCATAACAAACTGCCTGGTTGGGGAGCTTGAAAGGACTCCAGGCCTCACACAATGAGGTTTGTCCCTTCGCCCAGTGCCAACAGACTTTTTGTCGATTGCCTGAGAGGAGCTGGCAGATGCATGGCATGACATTGAGGAGACAGGCGGGCTGGGGGGTTCCGGGAATTTGTCACGGGGCACATCCCTTGCCAACACGGCTGTTTGCTGCTTTGTCTGGGCTCATGAGCTGCAGTGTCGTCGAAAGCTTAGCGTATTTGCAACGTATAGCCACATAGCGATGCCATTTCAAGGTTTCTCACACCTCGGGTAGTTCTCTGGATACTTGGTGCCGAACATACTTTACACAACTGTGCCGCTTCAAAGTCGAGTTCTTGATTGGTGGGAAGCCTTTCAATGTCACTCTCTCGGTAGTTGCGGATCAGGCTTTGAGAGTCGTAAGGCAGTGATGAAAGAGGCCTCTTGAGGGGATCGTTTGTCCCTGAAGCTAAGCGTGACAACTGGCCCATCTTGCACTAGTTAGGGAAACGCTCAGTCGATGTTCACTGAGTTGATACAATGCAGTGCTTGATTCGGCTGGAATCCTGGCGTTTGTGAAACATGTGCTCACACCTTGTGTGAAAGCTTGCTCTGCATCAAGATCCTGCAGCAACAAGCTTCGACCTTTCTAGCGTTTTGTCCACCGCGTTTCGTGACCGGGGCGTCGCCTTTGGTGCGATTGGTGTGTGGCTGAAAAATGTGGATCCCATGACCCGGTGATTTGAGAGCACGGAGCGCCAGCCAAAAAGGAAGACACCAGGAAGGTGTGGCGTCACAAAGCTGGCCGATGGATCTCTTTTTGGGGTTCCTCGCTGACAGGCGCCCAGCTGCCGCTGAGGGGCATCATCATCCGGGCATTGGGCGAGCACGAGGCGCGGGGACTGGCGAGCACCTCCGGCGAAAATGTCTGCCGCTTTCAAAAAAGGCGAGGGAGACCAGAACGCTAGGATATTGCTTGCACTATTGAATTGCTAATGCCAACCAACTGATCATGGCTTGCGTGACTATCAAAGATCTTCTTTCCCGGAGTGTTCTTGAATGGGACTCGCTTTTGCCCAGGGCTTCAAGGAAAACCACGAGAAAACATCAGCATCTTTGAGGGGTCCCGGCGTTTTGGAAGACCGACCGTCGCGCTGATGTTGAGATTCCAAGATCTGCTTGAAAGCTCGGTCTCCAGCCTGCCAGTCACACACTTTACAGCCGGTGGTGTGTGCGTCCACGGGTAGATCCCGATTTTTTGTCTGTGTGGGACGACGAGCGACAACTTGTCAGCAAGCGAGACAAGGCAAGCTTTGTTCCTGTGTGCTGGTTCTGCGTTCAGGCCTTTGAACACAACAAGCAGGTGATGCCCCGGTTCTAGAATAGCTTGCCAACGACTTAGCTGCTATGTTTACCATGTGTTCCAGATCAGTCGCACGCTCAACTCGGATGGGTCGACGCCAGTCTTTTAGCAAGCCTGCGATTTCTTAATAAGACTACGAAGTCTGCTACGGTTGCCACAATGGTTGCCACAATGGTTGCCACAATGGTTGCCACAATGGTTGCCCCACTGGTGCTGAACGCAGCCATGGCAAACGACTCGGAAATGGCGAGACCTGCTTTCAAAAGCGAGTACACTTGCCTGTGATTTCACAGCAGCCCCATTCCGGACCCGAACTTGGCCGTGTTTGCTGCTGGGGGGTAGTGCTTCACAAAGTTTGGGGGAGTGAGTAGGTTGGATTGTCTCTTCTTGGATCTCCTTAGTAGAGGTTGGCTGCTTGGGGTTCCTTTATAAATGGCGCACATGTCGGCCTCCATCTCAGGGCGAAGGCCGCGCATCAGAGCTGTGAGCTGGAAAGTCCGGTGCCGACTCGGCATCCGAAAAGGGGCGGAGCCGGTAGCGACCACATCCCCGAAACGTGTTGATATAGCAAAAATTGAAACTGCTTGTTGGCAGTTTTCTTCAGTTTAGTCCGGGCTCAAGCTTGATCTTGGTTTGGCCAGTCAACTCAGCAGGTCACAAGTTGACGACTGAGTTCTATGTCAATTTTCATGTGACGTTCCCCTCCGAGTTTCGAACGAATGCAAGTGAACCAACCACATTGGAACAAATGCCGGGCTTTGGTACGGCAGTCAATCTCAGTGTCGGCGGGTTTGGCTATTGGCTCTGGAAGTGATGTATCCGCGGCAAGCAGTTCCCGCTTTATGCAGACCTTTTCTTCGGGTAGGCAGCTAGGCCTACTTCGAAGCCTTGGGTCCAGAGCCATTTGACTTTCCATTTGCATCCGAGTCGCTGAGCCTCGGCAAAATGGTTTTGGCCTGGGTGTGGACCAAAGATGCCACTCTCCCGCGCGCAGCTGCACTGGACCGGCTTTCGAGCAGACGAGAAAGCCATTCAAAAGCGCAGCCAAGAGCATGTTGCTCCCAAGGGGGCCAACGATGGGGCTACATACATTCCCAATTGTGTGGATTTCTGAATCCGTATGGTTTGGATTTGAAGGCCATTGGTTTCTCGTGTTTTGTTGTTGAGGGGGGGATTGGCTTTGTTTTCTTTGGGCTGGCGGTTGCTGTTATTTGCAGGTTTCTATGGCTTTTGGCGGCTTTCTGGCTTTGTTTTATTTTTTTCACATCACCATCAGACCACCGAGTCGTTGTTCCATTGGTGTCCTTGTATTTGATCACAATACACGTTCGCTGCCAGGACACTCCATTGTTATCCCTGAGGCTGTGCTGAAAGTCGCAGGGCCGAGCCTTGACAATAGCCCCGGTTTCCCACTGGTGACTGCCCATTCTAAGTGAAGTTGCCAAGGCTGTGTTCTGTTCCAAGGTGGGTATGAACATTGACATGAACCCTACGGAAAACATGTCCACCAAAGGGTCCGCAAATGCAGCTGATTCCCAGACAATGCCGCTTTTTCTCCAGTGGTGAAATTGAAACCGCATGTAAGGACTACGGGACGGTGGTCGTCAGGATCTTCAACCCCCATCAGCAGAAACTGCACCCCTCAGTTTCATGGTTTCAAACCAAGGAGTCCCAGTTTTCCCAGTTTTTGCTACAGCCATGGGCCATGAACGACGCGAAAGCAAGCCCGGACCGAATCGAGGCTTCCTGGACGGAGTGAAGATTACCAAGGTCCGAGGCTGGGTAGTTTGGGAGCCGGTCTGGGGCGCTGCCACGATGTTTGCAAAACTGATCCCGGTCAAAACTTGGGTGGTTGAAGGTTTGCGGGGGACCTGCCAAAGCTTGCTGCAGCCGCCTGTCAATTCTTTGCATTTGTGTGGGGCGGGGAGACCACGTTAGCAGGACAGATGGGGTCAATGCGTCAACTGGCCATGGGTCAAAAGCCCGTAACCTCAGTGAACATCCCAATCCCCACTAGAATAGCCTAAAATGGGTGGTGCACCTTCCGCAAATGGAACTATTGGTTTTGACCCACAGCCAATTGACAAAACGGACCACCTCTCGCAATGCTTCTTGATATGCTTTGCCGCAATTGGACTGAAGGGCTGCTGTTTCATGCAATGGTGTTTGCCATGTGTCCTAGGCAGTTCAAGCTTGGAATCGTCCTTGATGGTTACCACCTTCAACCCGCAACTAGTTACGAGAGTGAATGTTCTATTTATGCTTTCAAGGCATGATGCTGTCCAAGCTGATTTCCAGAACGGCCCATGAATCAAGTTGAGAGAGAGCGAGAGAGAGCGGGAGGGGGGGGGAGCAGAGATAACCACACCCGACACAGAGACGCACAGGCATCCACGCACACACGCACACACACAACACACGCACACACACGCAAACAAAAAGCACAAAAACAAGCACGCAAACACGAGAGCCACGCACGGAACAAAAACACGCCACATTGTGGAATTCATCAGAGCTCAGCAAGCTCCGGAGTTGGGGTCTCTGTTGGTTTCAGACATGCCATATGATTGTCCAGCACAAACAAATAGTCGGTCCCCAAAAAAGCAAAGAAGCATTAGATATGGGTGTTTCTCAAAAAGCCAATCTGTCTTTTAAAATAACAGAATCGGGTTTGACCATTGGTTGGTTTCTATCAGAGAAACTCACACGGGTTTCCTGGGGCCAGGCGAGGCGATGCAGGCCGCCGCGGATGCGGCGGCCTCGGGCATGGTCAGCGTGGTAGGCGCGACCGACGGGAAGCGAAGCTGCGTTGGATTAGGCACGGTAGCTACAAGTCTCCCAGGTCCCCCAGGTCTGCATCGGGGATCCGCCGAATTTCTCGATTGACATTTAGCACTTTGAACTTCAAAGCTAAAATGCATGCCTAAACGGCGTTCACGGTGGTGGTTTCCATCAAGTATGCCATTCTTCAGGGTTGACTCAGCCATAGACGAGTACATTCGGCCCTAAAAAAACTGAAGACAGGCACACACGGTCTGCCTTGGCTGGTTGTCTCGTTTTAGCAAGGGTTGTCGTTTGGAATGGCTGATCTTGTTTGGGCTGCGCACGCTGTGCGTTTGTTCCAAAGCTCGCGGGGCTCACTTGGGCTATCCGGACACGGGCGTACACCCATCGATATAGCCATATTCAAAGTGGTTAAAAGCGAAACAACCTTGTTGGTCCTGTGATTCCCAGTTTCAATCAGGTTTTATCATCTTCAGAAGGCTCAAGTTAAGCCTGAAAGATCGAACGTCATCCAGGCCTTGTGATGTCCTGTTTCCCAATGTTTTGCACGCCAACTAGCAAAGCAGATGCTCGAAGTTGCCCAGCACGAACGCTGACTAGGGGGTAGGGGTAAGGGGCAATGGGAGCCAACATGAAACCAGCCACCTGGAGGGGTCGTTTCCCACTTGTGACTTGTGTGTTCTCCGCAGCCATCAAATTGAAAGTATACATTTGCATATATATATATATACATATATATATATGTTATATATACATATATATGTGGTGCAGCAATATTATATATATACACATACGTTCACACATGTTCTGCTAAGAATCATTATTTGCATGCACATTTCAGTGCACCAACAAGTTGCATGGCGCTGCCACCGGCACCACTCGACTCGAGAGGCTTAGATAGCGAGAAGACGGAGCAGCTCTGCGCCACGGCCTCCGAGCTCTCGGGAAAGAGGCCCGGGGCGGCGGCTTCGGCGCGCGGGCGGCTTGCGCGCGGCCTCGATGGGATCTGTGAGGCAAATTGGGCAAGCGGACTCAGAAAGGGATCTGGCGCTGGCCGAAGCAAACCAACCAAATCATTGATGAAGGTGAATTTCTTGTGGGTCCGCTGGTTTTGATGCTGGCAAGTCATGACTGATAGGTCGCCCAGGTTAGTGGTCTTGCATGATTTGGAGGACAAATAGCTGATCAACGCGGCAATTCAGAATCAAAAGGTGAGGTCCAACATTGTTGAGCAGCGTGAGTGTGAGTGTGGCCTCGTGTCCAGCGGGATTTTACAAGGGCCTGCTGTGTGCGAACATGGCTGATTGAAAGTGGGTCAGAAAGAACTATAGATAAGTTGGTGTGCAGGAAAGCACGATGTTCAGGATTGCATCCTGGCACGATGTTTGTTTCTTGTTTTCGTTTGTCCGTGAGGGTGTCCATGATTGATCACTTCCGAAGAGACCAGGAACTGCGTCAGGGATGGCAACCAGGGCTTTTTGTTGTGCGCCACAGGGTGCAGATCGCGAACTACCTGTGCAAGGGCAACTACACCGCCTGCGCCTCGGGTTTCCCACATCGGTGTCCTTTCTTGACGGTACCCCTGTTTGCGGTGTTCAAGGGACGCCAAAAAGGAAGACCGTTGTGCCGTTTTGGGGGGGGGGACGATTCCTAAAAGGACGAGCCACCCAAGCTAAGTTTCCCTTGGCCCCAGGTCTCCGGTGACAAGGAGGCCTGTGCCAAGCTGGCGGAGATCGCAAAGCCCGAGTTCAAGGCAGGAGATGTAGCTCAGCGTGCCCCAACAGTTTTGAATTTGGATCTTTGGTTTTCTCTTGTTGTGTTCCCAGAGTGGTTCTGCCTGTTTGTGTACAAACACAACACCTCGATGGTGTTTTGGTTTTGACAATGAGCAAACGCCAAAACAAGGCCTTGAGAAAACCAAGCAACCAAACAACAAAGCCCTAAGGACAAGGTGTTTGTTTTGTCAAAAAGTGTTTTTTGGTTTTCCCTCAAGTTCCTTTCGTTGTTTGGTTTTCCCACAGTTTTTTGTTTGTTTTCAGAACAGAACACAAAACATCTTGATACATTTGTAGAAATTCGCGAAAGCCAAAAACACCTAATCAAATTATATGTTTGATTTTAGAATAGAATTCAACGCCTGGTTTTCAAGTCTTGACTGAAGCTGTGATAAAGCTCCTTTAGACACTCCTTGTAGCACTTCTTATTAGGCTCGTTGTAACACTCCGCATAAGGCTCGTCGTCAAGCTCCTACTAAGGCTCCTTGTAAAGCTGCTTCTAGCCCTCTTTTGTGAAACGGCTCCTCAATGTAAAGGCTCCTTCATGAAAAAGGCTCCTCCTTGTACAAAAAGGCTGCTTGCAAAGCTCCCGTTGAAGCTCACATGTAAAGCTGCGTATAAGCCTCCTCAAAGACTCTTCATAAAAACAAGCTCCTTATAAAGCTCCCTGCAAAGCTTAGCATAAAGCTCCTCAAATGACTCCTTACAGAAATCCGCATCAAGCTCTGTTGAAGGCTCCTTAAAAGCTCCTTGTACAATTCCTTGTAAAGAAGCTTATAAAGCTTCTTTCAAGCTTATTATAAACCTCCTTTTAACCCTCCTTGAAAACCTGTGTATAAGACTCCTTACAAAGCTGATGTTAAAGGTTGCTTATTAGGATTATTAATCCAAATTTGGTTCTGATTGATTTTTAGAATGTTGATGGAATTTGAAATGCAGAGAAGTCCATTAGAAGTTCTGTCCAATGAGAATTTACAGGAAGTTCCCTTCTACATATGAAGCTAAATTAACATTTACTAGTACATAGAGTTGAGCAAAGCAAGAGTTCCAATATACTTTCCATCCTCAACTATAATTTTGAAAAGGACACCCTTTCCACAAATAGAGCTTAACAAGGGAAGACATAAATTATAATTAATCCGTGAAATTATACTTTCAACGCAGACTCCGTTTAATTAGATATTTGAATAAACATGTCATTAGAAGTTTGATAGAACTGAAGAAGGACATATTTGAATTTGAATGTCTATGGTGATTCAGACATGTAGCAGGAATTCCTTTCCACATATGATTCTAACCAAAGTGAAACCGAAAAGTGTTCAGTGTTTTCGCTACAAACTATGCTACAAAGGTAGTTCATGGGACGGGGGTGAGCATATATATATATATATATACACATGTATACAAGGAGCTAATACATATATACATATACGTAGGGTTTGAAATTCTACATGCCCGGATTTGAGAGATGATTTCCGGACTACTCAGTCTACTCCCAAACGTAGAACAGGTGTCGCGTGTGAGGTAGCTTTCTTTCCGTTTTGTGCGAATTGTTTGGCTGGTTTGTGTCCTTTTGATGTTCGTCATGACATCGGAACAAGAGTTTGGTTATGCGGGCACAGACCCCCAGCAGTGAACCTTCTTGAGATATCTCAACCATTCTTGTTGCTTGGACTGAGAGACGCTGGACATTAATTCGCGCAGTCCTCGTTCGCTTGTGAACCAAAGTTGTTCGGTTCCAAACCGCCAGTTTGCGGTCTTGTTCCTACTGTTCTCTGTTGGTTTGGCCTCAGCAGGGCCCTATATATTGAGCCACACCCATGTCAGTGTACTGTTATAGTGAGATTTTAAACTACTGCTATAGTGGGACATTTTGGGTCTTAAAGCCGGCATCTTGTCCCATACTTGTGCTGACCCCTGACTAATCCCATCCCAATCAGGCGGTCCACCCGGAAGACGGGAATGACTGAAAAGGGAGGGGGGCCTTCAAAAAAGAAGAGGGGGGGGTCACTATCCAGTCGAAATTGCATGGATGCCTGAGTTTCTTCCTAAGATGTTTATGATAGCCCGGTTCTCCAAAACCCGAGGCGCGCATGGCGGTGCCTCTTGCCGTGGCCGGAGCCTTCCACACGGACTTCATGGCGCGGCCACCCGTTTTTCCGGTCGAAGCCTACGACTTCCGATCCCTCAAAAACATCGGGATCAAAAGCCAACATCCGGGGGACGGTTTACGACTTGTTCCACCTCCAAAAATGGTTTTCCCCCCAAAAATGGCGGAGGGCTGGAGGGTTAAAGGGAGGTCCAACTTTGGTCACCGGCTGGTTGGTTTCTTGTGGGTTTCACTTTGTGATTTTAGGAAGACGCGAAATTCAGCTTGCGCGCCCCCCATTCAAAACAAGTTTCCCCATGTTTTTCATGAACCTAATTCTAGGATTCGATCTGCGATGATATTCAACTTTGCCCATGAGACTGCATGCTGGGGGGGGCTCTTCGTGGGTTGAATTTTCTGAGGTAGTACGTGTCCTCCGACCACAGTGGATGGAATTTTAGACCAACCGCCACTAAGTTGGTCTTCCAGAAAAGGGGCTGTTAGTGGTCGAGGGGGTGTGATCCAACGTCGGACACCTTCAGGGAATCGCTTTCGTGTGGGGTGGGTTTGGAGTGAAACCAAATCACAGGAAGCCGAATTGGCCGCCTTGTGTGGGGGGGCGGGGGCACAGGCCTTGCCACGCGAGTGGCAAGACTCTCTGAAGGCACTAACTGCAAGATATTGATAAATTCAGGCCTGCCCCTATTCTAGTGAAGTCGCTGAAATTGTTTTGCACTTTGCGTTTGTCAAAGGTTGCTAAGTTGTTTAGATGCGCATCTCTACATATACAATCCATGGATTCCATCTGATCGCCCAGCTGCAAGGGTCATTGGGGACCCCATGTCAGGCACCAGCAGTGGAGAAGCTGAAGGAGGTGCTCGCGAGCTCGAAGCCCGGTTCGCGTTTTGGGATCTTCGACGCGGCGAATTTTCCGTGACGACCGTGTGTCCGGTATGTGTCAAATAGGGCGTCGGAACCCCAAGTTTTGCGGGTTTTCCGTTTGGTGTTTCTGTAACACCAGCCTGAAAAGGGCACCCTCGACAAAAACTATGTACCCGTTTGGCGGGTATTGACCCAGTCCTTCTCCGCAAAATGACATGGAACCCCAAGAAGGGGTCCAATTGCTAGGAGATTCCTCCACTGATGCTGGGCCTCTGGATTTTATTAATTTCATTTTAAATTGGAGGGGAGTAATCTGTGAGGTTTGCAGACCACGCGGGTCAAAGACAACTTTGGGTGACAGGGATGGTCATCAATAGCCACGGGCTTAAGGTCACTTAGCTCAGCTGCGCCGCCACGTATGGCGTGGCTGGCCCCACCAAGTAGGCACCACATCTGAGTGACCGCCATGGCTGTGCACATCCCATTATCCGAGCCGGACATCCCTCCTCCGGAGGGCTGGACACAGATGAGTTTTGACCTTCGCCGCGCTCTTCAGCTGTCTCAGCTTGGAGCGAATCATGGTGATCCTATCTGCCCGACATCTGTTATTGGACACAGCTTGGTCGAGATTTGGGATAGCTTCGTTGCGCCTTCCATGACTAGACCAAGTGCCGATGACCAGATACGATTGAACCTGGATGAAGCCTTGCGCACACCGGAAAACGTTTTTCCTGGGTTGTTTCGTGCTGGTCGTGTCAACCCAATCCCTTGCCCCACTGTTGGAAGGATTTGCCTTTTGCTGATCGGTAGGAACTTCACTTTTCAGTACGTGTCCAGTGGAAGTGAAGCCGTTGCCGCAGTTCATCAGAGGCTTTGGGAGCTCGGCCTATGCACCGAGCATGCCATCCTTATCATTCAGGGATGCGAGCTTTCTGGCTCCACGCCAATCAGCTCCATTGGCATTGGCTCCCACTGTGTCAGTGTGTGGGATCCGCCTCGACCTGTTGAGTCAACCTGTGATGGATTCGGTAAATGCACCATTGTTGCATTGCTCCGTGTTTCCCCTATTGGGCCACTAGTTGAACATGAGGGGAACATTGGTGTCTGGTTTGATGACCTCTTCTGGTACCCCAAGATTCTGTGTCGCCATTGGTGCTGGATTGCATATGCATCAAGCGAGTCCTGCCAAATTTGGCACGCCGGACAGCCAAGCCACAGTGAGCACCTTGCTGAGGAAATCAGACACATAGGATTCAGGCGTAGTCTTGAGTTTGCGTGTGACATTCAAGAGCAGCAGGTCAGTGTGGGCCGTGCCTTCCCGTTGTTCTCGCAATTGCCCAAGGGAACCACCCCAGCATCAGTGAAGTCCGAGCCAGTGTTCAGCTTGCAACATCCTTCTGTGCGCAGTATGCCGCTGGCCATCCTCCTGAGCCCCAGCTAGGAGGTGGTCTCCCTGCAAAAGCCACGAAGGAGCTTCAGAGCATTCTCACCCTCAAGGGGGTCCCTGAACATGCAATCAGTGACCGCATTCAAGGGTTGCTCCAGATTGCTTCCAACGCTCAAGTTGAAGCCGCTCTCAAGCAGACCACTGCCAAGCAAAGATGGTCACAGTTGTGTGAAGCCGCAGGTTCCACCTTCAGGCTAGTCACCAGTGATGAGATCAAAATGCAGAAGAGAGCGAAAAACGAGGCTCCAAAGCCCAACACTGCCATTGATCCGTTGCAGCACAATGACCCTTGGTTGCGCCCTCACCAGAACCACCAGCATGGAATTGACTCTTCAGGCCCCAAAGGCCTTGAAATTGACAATCTGCAGTGCCAAAGCGATGTGTTTGTAACCGAGCAGGGAACAGGGCTCGACTTCCTCACGCTGCCTCAGGTTGTATCAGATGCCACAGGAGTTTGCGTTGCCACGCTCAAGCAAGCTTCTCCCTTCATGCAAGGATCCAAGAACCTCTCGGCTTACCCGCTCGCCCTTTTTGTGCTTGAGGCAGAAGGTCAGGTTGTCACAGGTTTTCCCAAAGCCACGTGCAGCCTGCCCGCCAAGCTCAAAGATAGTGGTGGCAGCATCGTTTTGCTTGGAACATTAGTTCAAATAGGCGATGCCAAAGTTGTCAGGTTCACCTCTCCCAATGCTTGTCAGGTCATGCCACCAGCAAGTAGAGCCTTCCGGATTGTTGTGCATCGTGTGCATTACACCAGCCAAGAATGGAATAGCCCATCCAGTGCGCTCAGCCATCGCCGGGATTCCCACCCTCTCCACCCAGCACAAAATGCTTCTTGATTACTGGGGGCACAGAACCACAAGCTCTCAGATAACTTTCAAGATTCGCGTAAATGACCAGGTAGGGGACCAGGTCCGGAAGGACTCGGGTTGCAATCTCATCTTTGTCGATGACATCCCAGCTGAGAATAATCCCCGTCAGGGCTGGGTCGTAGTCTGGCTACCTGACCACTCGCATGATCAAGCCAAAGCCAAGGCTCAGACGCATCCGGTTCAGTGCGGCATCGTAGTCAAAAACCCAGGCAAAGCACAGATCTTCGGACTCAGAGTCCTCGCAAAGGACGCAGTCGAGCTACGCCTGTAGATCGTGCCTGAAGCCACCCAGGGCGACGGATACGTACCAATCGTAAGGCACTTCATTTTGCAACCCGTCCCTGCAGGTTGTGACCAGGACACGATTAGCCAGATCCTTGCTTCAGTCAAGTGGACTGCGCGGCCGCTCAAGCCTGTAGGTCGCCATGCATAGCGAGTAGGAGCTGCGGAAGCAGCAGCACCCTGGCGAAAAGCGCAGGTTTGACACAGGAAGGCAACCGGTTGTCATCCAGACAGGACCAGGTGTTGCCCAGCCGAGCGCAAATCCATCGCAAGCTGCTGTGCCCCGCATTTGTGATGTCGAACAGAGGTTCACTGACAAGCTTGCCGTTGTCGAGAAAGGTTTGAGGCCAAACTTGAGGCATTGACTGGGAAGGTCGCCGACTCAGCACAGAGTCACAAGCAGGACATTGATGCCCTGCGCCATGAAACCAGCCAGCACAGACAGGAGTTGATCAATATCAGCTCTGGCAATGCGGACATCAGCAAGCATCTCCTCAAGCTTACCAGTGCTTTTGAAGCCCAATCCAAGCAGCTCCAGGACCTCATCCAAGCCGGCTCTTCCGAGCAAGCGCACAAGGTTCGGGTTAAGTCGCAGTCCGAGACCTGACGGTGGCATCCTGGTCCGTACAGTGCCGGCGAATGTCGGCCCAGTAGTTTTCCACTAGCCGATGAATTTTGGTTTCTGATGTGTGTGACTCGATCCCTATGTCCGGGATTGGAGACTCCACCTTATTCCGGGGAATGGTGGATAGACCCTCAGTCAGGTAGTGACCTTTGGATCCAGTCATTTGTACTCATGCCAGACTCTCCTCAGCATTCCTTGCTTCCGAGGAGACTCAGTACCACATCAGTCTTGTAGATTCAGCTCAGAAATCCTGGGCCACACTAGCAGTACAATCACATGTGAGATCTCCTCTCAGTCATGATGAGGTATCCGCGTGGGATCAGCATTTTCACTCTGACCCCCCATTTCAGTTTTTCCGCTCCTGTAGCCTTGTTAAATCCGAGCACGTTCCCTGCGCCAAACATTGGATCGGCTCAGGACCGCATGGTCAACAAAGTGAGGCCAGACATCCTCTTTTTCCTCATGCCTTTGGGGAACGTGGGCCACATTGTCAACAAGCCTGTCGTGACAAGTCCCATTACTTGTCGCATCGAACAGTTTCCGTTGCTTGCCAGCAGCAAAACGCTTTTGATCGTGTGTTACAGCAGACACGCAATAAGAGGTTGCACAGTTTGCATGGGAATACGGAAAACAGTTTCATCCGAGTAGTCAACCCGACCTCGCTCCACGCCAACCTGGACGAGGTTCTTGCGCTTGGCAAAGGTACCACCTGCCTTGCTGAAACCGCTCACACAGAAGGCAAGGCGAGGGCCATAGCCACTACGGCAAGAGCCGGTGGTTCCCATAACGTTTTGGATCCACCTGTCCCATTTGTTAAGGGGGAGCAGCGCAGTTCTCCGATGCATGCTGGGGTAGGAGTACTTTCAACTTGCCCGATTTGGACCACACCTGGCCAGCCGCCATGGGCAAACACATACCGCACCCTTGACGTGATGATACAGCCTTGTGACCACATTCAGGTACGGGTTGTAACTTTCTATGGAGTCGCAGCTACTGCCTACAATCCCCATGCCCAGGAAACTACTTTGAAACTCCTTGAGAACCTCCTCGACAATTGGACCGCTCACCAAGGTCCTTTGGTGTTGGCAGGGGACTTCAACCTTGACCTCAGTAATGAGTCAATTGGCGAAAAGTTGTTTTCTGCGGGCTGGGTAGACTGTGCCCAACACTTCGCTGATAGAGAAGGTGGCACCGCTCCAAAAACATACAAAGGGGTAACTAGGATCGACCAGATTTGGGTGAACTCGGCTGCGCTGGCCTTTTTAGCCCGAGTAGAGACTCGTCTAGATGCCCCCTTGTCCGGCCATGCTCCTGTTGAATGCCAGTTTGCATGGCCAGCAGTACCTTCACCGGCTCGGGTTTGGCCCATCGCTCCCAGCATTGTTCAATGGGACTCTAAGGTCGACGCCAACTACACGTGGGACTTCCAAGGTCCGAATCACACTGAGGACCTTGGTAACCACAATCGTGTGGAGCAGCAGTTTGCCGCTTGGAGTGCAGCCGCAGAAAAATGGTTGCGCAATGCCTCTGGAGCCGCCCGCTCCACGCAACCCACTAAAGCCATTCACTGCGCAACTCGGCCCAAACCGATCACACCCATCACGCTCCCGCCTGTGAAATTGATGCAGTCGTTTCTTTTGCATGGCACAAAAAGCTTGTTGCCCAGCACCGTAGGCTTCACGCTTGGGACAACCTCGCCACAGCCGCGGACCATAGAACCGATTTTTCTCTTGATGAGCGCCTCCAGCTAATCAAGCTTGTGAAACGCATTAAGCAATGGCCTGGTAAAGGCATTTCTTTCTCGCAGTGGATGTCCAGCAAGGACCCGTGTGTTGACTACCAGTCCCTCCTTCAAGGAGAGGTCAATCACTCCAACCGCACTTTTCTCAAGCAGCGCTTTCTGGAGTTCAGCGCCAAAGAAATTCAGGCTGAAACTGCCGCGCAAAAACGAGCCACGACCCAAAAGTTCAATCAAGATTGGAAAGAGGGCGGTAGCCTCTCGTTCAAGGCAGTTAGGCCGCCACCTGTTCCTCCCATCCTAGCCATCGGCACGCCTGATGGCTGGGTTGCGGAGCCCAATGCCTTGGCAGAGCTCCTCCTTGGACCATGGGAAGCCATCTGGAACAGGCACCAAAATATTCCGGGTGATACATGGAACACAGTGCTTGACCAGGTCCTGCCTCTTCTTAGCTCCTCCCCTTTTGAACCTCCACCAATCGGTTGGAAGGAATGGAGGAGAGCAGTTAGGAAACTCGGTAAATTCACAGCGCCCGGATTGTGTGGATGGCAAGGGCAAGAACTTTGCCACCTTCCTGAATCCGTTGTGACCCCTCTCCTTGAACTTTTCAATCACACTGAGCGTACTGGCCTTGGGATGCCGCAGCAACTCCTCCATGCCTCAGTTGCTATGATCGCAAAGTGCCTTAACCCAAGCTCGTCAAATGATTGTAGACCCATCACTGTACTGTCGTGCGTCTACAGATGCTGGATGTCCGCAAGAGCGTCTTCCATGCAATCTTGGCTTGCCAAAATCATGCCAGCAGAAATGAGAGGGTTTCTGGCAGGGCGCCACCTTGATGACTTCCTTTACGGCCTCAGCCTAGACATAGAAGCAGCCCACCAGGGACTCGCCGGTCCTCTCTTAGGAATGTCCTTGGACATTACCAAGGCCTTCAACTACATTCCAAGAGAGGCTGCGTTCGCTATCCTCGGGCGTCTTGGGCTAGCCGATTGGTTGATCTCAGCCTGGCGTAGCAATTTGTCTCGCCTTCATAGACGGGCTAAGGTTTCAGGCACGCTCAGCAGGGCTGTGCTATCGTGCACTGGCTTCCCAGAAGGATGCCCCATGTCTCCCATTGCGATGTTGGCAATTGGCACAGTCTGGCACAGGGTGACCAGCTTGCCTTCGCCGCTACTCAAAGTTGATAGTTTTGCCGATAACTTCAACCTCAGTTGTGATAGCATTGCAAATTTGCTTCCTGGCCTAGAACGTGGGACCAAACTCCTCACAGCGTTGGATTTGCATATCAACGCCGCCAAGTGTGCGATTTGGTCGACTGACCCGAGCATACGCTCAGAACTTGACAAGTTTGAGTTCTGCCTCGGTAAGCCGTCTCATGTTTACGATGTCCGGGAACTCGGGGGCCACTTCAGTTTCACAAGGGCAGTCCGGAACAAAACTGTCCAAAAACGGGTGAACGAAGCCACAGCCACACTAGGTAGAATTGCTAGGCTGCCTGCGCCGTTTGCTCGTAAAGTTGGACTCACCCGTCGTGCCGCCCTGCCCAAGGCAATTTGGGGTCTCCAGTTGACCAGGCGAGGGAAAAAACGCATAGACAGCCTAACTGCAGCTGCCAAAACAGCTGTCGGCCTTGGCCATGCGGGTTCGTCCCCTTATGTTGCTCTAGCAGTAATTAATGAGGAGGACACTCACCCCGCCTTTGCCATTCACCGCCATAGGATTCACTCCTTCTGGAAATGGCTGCGCGGTCCAGAAAGCAGCAGGATGACCTCAGCCAAATGTGGGCTGCGCAGCTTGTCCAACCTGGTGACGGGCCTATCAGCCTGCTAGGCATTAGCCGCATGCGACCTTGATCTTGACCTTGATCTTAATCTTGTGACTCCGTTTGGACTGATTGAGCTAAGTACCAGCCCCTGGAGGACGGTCTACCGCTCACTCGTTTACGGATTTCATAGGGCCGAGGGTCTATACCTCTCGCACCGAAAAGTTTTAGGTCAAGTAGGAACAATTGATGCCCATCTTCTTAGAAAAGGACTTGCGAGCCTGACCGAGGAACACCAAGGTCTGGTTCGGGTAGCCGCTTCTGGCGCCAGATTCGAAAATGCCGAAATTGCCAGATATAATCCAAAATTCGATGAGAAATGCGCTCACTGCGGTTACCCGGACACGAGAGACCACCGCCTCACTGAGTGCCCAGCCACTGCAGAAGCAAGGGCAGATCATCTGCCCTTGCTCGCCAGATGGGACACAATATGTGAGCCGCTCAGGCTGCACCTGCTGCCTTCTCTTAGCCCCAAACTTGCCGAGTTTTGGACTACCATTCAGAATGTGCCAGACCCTGACTTTGTCCCTAGACCACCTGGACCACGACTCACGTGGTTCACGGACGGCAGTGGGCAAAATCCCACCTCCAGGTTTTGTCTTGTCTCTTTCGCTGGGGTCTGCGTTGAAGAAGGTTCCTGCTTGCCCACTAGTAGCTTCCAGGGGATTTTGCCAGGTCCCCTCCGAAGTGTCGACAGAGGTGAACTTTATGCGATAATAGGAGTTTTGCAGCGCTGTCACTCCTGTGACATCTTCACTGACTCCAAGCACGCCGCTGAGTATTTTCACCTGCTCCTCACGCAAGGATGGACTGATGACCTTGGCACTAGGCCCAACTCGGACTTACTTGCCCTTGCCCACAGAACGATAGGCTCCAGATCTGTCAACGAAGTAAATATCCAGTGGGTCAAAGCGCACAGGGATCTTGCCTCTGCCATCTCTGGATCAGACGCCTTTCGGATACGTGGCAATGCATTAGCTGACAGTGAGGCCAACGAAGCATATTACCTTTGGGACGAAGCCACCCGGCGACTCGCAATCCAGGGTGTCGCCGAGGAGTCCAGCAGACTCAAGGAGTGGAACGAGCTTGCTGACCTGCATGTCAAGGTTGCCAAAGTCTTTGCCCATAAAATTGACAGGCATAACGCTCCCAATACGGTTGATAACCTCGCCGAGACTGTTGGGAGCCCTGATTGATTGCGGTAACCTTCACTCCACCAAATCTGTTTTCCCTGCCGACTTTGTTTGGAGTTTTTGCACCCTCCTTTCAAAATTGCAATGGAACGATAGGCCTGCCCAAACTGGGAGTGGTACTCCTCTGATTTTTATAGGTCTCCTCTTCTTTTTGCATTCCGGCAGATCCATGCCCACACGTGACCATAACACTTGGTTCTGGACTAATAATAACGATCAAAGCATTAGGCGTCAGGCCAATACACTACTTATAGTAGTAAGGCTCCTTAGCGAATCGCTTGGCAGGGAAGTCATCCCCGGGTTCCTTAAATTCTTCAAGAAAATTAAGCCCGTCGCCCCACTTGACGCTGAGATCAAGTGGGCGGTCGTGCCCTTTTACTTAGAGAAAACTTCGTGGGACCAAGCCATACTTCTTGCTAGAGATCTGCAGGAGAGACACCCCCACTGGACCACCTGCGGTTTCCCCAGTGGCCGGGTCAGCTCTTGCATGCCTTTCAGGCCGACTCAACTGCTTCAGGCATCGCCAAAGGCGAAGTTTGCCGAGGCCACTTGGAGCCCGATTGCCATTCCCCCGCGAAGCGGAAACAACGTGCTCTCCCTGCTGCGGGGCGGTGGGCGGTGAGGCTGTTTCCTTCTTTGGGGTGTTTTGTTGTTTGGGGTTTGTCGGGGTGGTTGCTTTTCCCCCCTTTCTTTTGCGCAAGGCCACCGCCTCGGGCGGGCAGACACGGTGTACATTTCCATTTATGTGCAGCGGCAACAAGCCCTGTACACTCAAGGACGCAGGGATGGTCATCAATAAACTCCTGGAGGATTTCTCAGCACATGTCCTGTTTAAGAGGTGTTCTTCACTCTGACGGGGCACCACTCCCTCACCCACCAGGTTTATGAAGTTAAGGTCGACAATGAGTTTAAAAGCGACAGAAGGATGCAACTCATTCAACGCACTGACTGGAATGACTGGAAACACCTGCTCACACACATACACACAACAAATCATCCATTGGAGGATGAAGGGAAGTCCTTGTCATCTACAATAAAGTTGGCTTATTTGTGTGAACACTAAGTATTAGCTATGCCCAGACAATACGTTCAATACATACAATAAATGTTATACACAATCATTATTATACATACATGTATATGGTTGGTATAATACATATATATATATGGGGGTTGATCAAAAGGTCCTTGCAAAGAGTTATGTATTCGGTGACCATTTGTCTTGGCTGAAATCCCTCCGCGAAAGATCGGCGATGGAGTTCGCGAAAGAAACTTTTTTTTCGCGAAAGATTCCGCGTTGGATTCTTGGAGGTCTTCCTGTGCACTTACATATTTGCAGACCCCGCTCCCTTGTAGATAGGGAGATACGCAGCACCTACACTTGCATTATTGATTCCCTGCCTGTGTTGGGAATGGTGCAAATCAATAACGTTGGCTGGGCTATTTTGGAGCAAGTTTCGCGAAAGATCCGCGAAAGACCGGCGAAAGGCCAGGGAGCTTGTTGCAAGGTTCCGCACATCGCCGGCAAGCGCAAGTGGCAAGGGCGAATGACGGTGACTGCTTGCACTTGACACTACGTACTGCACACAAGTGAACTGCGGCCTCGTGTTTGCCAGCATAACTGCGGCGGCCACAATGGCTCCAGAGCGCACGCTGCAAACAAAAGGGCTTGGCGATGGAGTCGCGAAAGATTCGCGAAAGAACTTTGTTTCTCGCGAAGATGGCGTTTCCCGGAAACAGGAATATTGATCAACTGCCATATATATATATATGTGTGTATACACATGGTATATGTATATACACATATATCAATGTATTGCACATGCATTGCGATGTTCTTTTCCTGCAAGGTTCATCTTCCCTTCAGACAGAGGTCCTTCGAGGCGAAACATCTGCGCAAGGTGTGGACCTCCAGACACCTCGCATCCCCGTGGTGTCCAACGTGGACGCCAAGCCGGGCAGCCAAGTTTCGGACGGTCGGGACTGGAGGGAAGTATAGCGCCCTTGGCTGAGCCGGGGATTTGGGGGGCGAGATGAGATGGGAAGGAAGAGCTTTCTGGTGTCCACCAAGGGTGCCATGATTCAAGTCACCTTGCAGGAGAAAGAATTCAGAGTTGAGATATCCGGTTTCTGCGCCTTCGGTGATTTTTGGAGCCTGATCCATGGATTGATCCCTCAAGACGGTGTTGGGCCGTTGGGGATGCTACAAGGATTCGAGGTGACCAGCAGACAAGCTGGCACCTGAGGCCACACTCCGACCCTGAGATGATCAAGGCCTGCCAGTTGAAAGGATCTAAGTTAAGGGACATTGTGCCTTGAGAAGTGAACGGGATTCATGGCAGTGAGGAATGGTTGTGTTTTGCCTTGGCAAGAACTACGGAAGTGCTTGATGCTGGCCGGGCTTGAGGCATGCTTGCCGCAGGGGTCCCTTGATTGTGTTCCTTCACTTGCACTTGCGGAATTGAATGCTCGAAAGACGGTTTAGACGCCTTGGTGTATGCGGGATTGCTTCCTTGGGATGTTTGAGTACGTCGAAACGCATCTAACAAGGGTTCCCGCATTTTGAGTTGAGGAGGAAGCTTGTGTGATTGACCTCTTTGGGAGTGAATCAATCTTCCATCAGCATGAAGCTTGCAATCAGACACATTGCCAGTCATGCTGCTACACTTGGTGCTTCTTGAGAACAGGATTGCTCATGCTGAATGAGACTCAGCAAATCTGGGCAAATAGTAACCTCACGGCAAAGGCTTGCGACCTCACCTACTTCCTTTCATAGGTACCCTCCATGTTGGTGATTTCTTGGAATTCGCGCATCAAAACAACAGGTCACGTGGGTGGTGTTCTCCGGAATAAGATGGAATGGATCCCGGAAAATGTGGCTTCGGGGATTCCTTGCCAGGAGATCCTGGCAAAGCAGGTGACCGCCCCGGTGCGGCGGGACCCTTGGCCGAGCCCGGCTGCGAGGGATTCGGCCAAAACTTCACGGCTGTTCCATGGGAAGCACATTCGCACGTGGGAACCCTTAAAAAATCGGAGTCCGTTTGCATGTACCCTTCCTCCAACAACATAGCAGCTGTGGGAGGGTTCCTGGAAGATCAGTTTCCTCTCAAAGGAACTGTGTGCTACGCTAGTTGGATGCTATCATGAGGTGAGGTGTTTGCTTTGCATACTTCACATTATGAAACACAAGGCTGGTTCGCCGAATCCGCCGAAGCTGATCCCACCCTCAGATCTTGGCAATGCTCAGCTAGTTAGTGGATATACGGGCGTGGCCTACTGAGTCCTCAGTGGCTTCTATTGTGGGTTGGCTGGGCATCTTCCCGTGCAGCAGTCTTCAGTATCGGTGCGGCTGATGGGTATTTGCATTGCAGAGAGGCAAGCGTGCTGAATAGCTTGAGTCATGTTTCATTGCCCCCCATTCAGCTCTGATCAACGGACTCAAACGCAGCAGTATCCTCCCTCAAATTGGTTGGGATTTGAACCGAATTTACGTGTTGGGCTTCTTTTGGGAAGCAGAGGCGCCTGATATCTTCAAAAGGGCCCAATGATTTGTCCAAACGGGGGCTCAAAGGGCAAGTTGTAACCGTCATCTCCAATCGGTTGGCCTCGGCTGAGGTGGGAGACCCAAATGAAGGACGTCCAGCGTGCGCAGTTTGCTGTCGATTTGTTGACAGATTCTGGGGGGGTATCAAAGTCACAAGCTGAGCTTGTTTCCTTAAACCAGTTACTTGCTGACTTTGACAATAGCAGACAAATAACAAACATCACCTCAATAGAGACGTGACAGTCCATAAGCGAGGAGCGGAGAGTGGAGTTAGAGCCAAGGACATTCAAAACGCTCCACTTTCCTCAGGTCTAAAGACAAGAACCTTCCTTGTACAGGTGTTCCTGCAACTTTTCCTGTCCGGCCGGCTTCGACAAATGCTTTGAGCTAGGTGTGTCATGAATTCGGGCCCCCGAAGTGATCTTGGCTTCCACGGGTGCAACGCCTAGGATCCCCATCGCCTCGAAGCCGTCGCCGCGAGCCGCGAGCCGAAGCCGTTCCGAAAGGACCTGGTGGCCTCCGGCGGCTTCGAGCGGGGCTTCGAGTGCGGTCCTGGCAAGGCGAAGGGACGCGAAGGGATGCGACGGCAGGGAAGGGTTGATACGAAGTGCCTCCCAGCAAAGTACCACTCGATACCACTCGCCCCCCAAGCTGATTTTTGTTGGTGCTCACTGATAAATATCCCTCGTGGGCCGCTCACTCGTTTTTGTTGGACGATCAAGTATTGGCGAAAACAGATGGCTAGCTGCAGTAGGAGGAAGCTCGATTGATGAACTGTTTGAAGGATGACCCCTGAATGGAGCCTGAAGTCGCGCCGTGCTGCCAACGAACATGCAATCGGCTGGCACAAAGGAGCTTGTCAAAATAGTGCCCGTGCCCTGAGTGAAGGCAGGCCAACCTAGAACCAGACAATGTTGGAGCAAGCACCCAAAAATCACGAAATAGCTGGCCATTTGCCAAGCTGGCAATTTGCCAAAAATGGCCAGATGGACCAATTTTCTGAAAAGCAGTGGTCTTTGGAAGCATCTACCTGGATTCCTTCGTTGCCCAGTCTATATATAGATTGAGCTTAGGCCTCAGGGAGCCATGGACATATTCCCTTGAGGCTTGCGGAAGATGCTCAGCCGTCAGAACTCAGAAGGCCAACAGTGGGACCAAGTGGGTTCCGCTGCCGAGCTTGCAAGAAGCCATCCAAGAGAAGGACCTCAAATTATGAGATCACGTGTCAAAAACCCGGCATCCCTTGAAACGGCTTGGTTCCGGTTGCTTTCCTTGTTTTGCAGCCGCAAAGAGGTCCAACTAGTCTTGGCATCGTTCAGCCCAGCTGGATTTGTTCGCCTCGAGCGCGAAGGTGATCGCAGGCATCATGAAGCGCATCGACAAGCCACGCGGCAAGAAATTTCTTGGGCCGATCTTTGGATGGGCTGACGGGACTGGGCTGACGGGACTGGACTGTGGAACCTCTTTTTACAGTCGGTGAACCATGTCCCTCGGGCCCATGGGCGTCATTGGCATTTTCGCTGAGCGCATTTGCGAAACCTCGTGGAAGGTTGTCAGCATGGCAACGGTCCTGTTTGAGAAAGTCGAGGAAAGGGCGGCATGCCATGCGTGAAAGGCACGCTTTTTGGATTTGGGCAGAACCCCTGTTCACAGTACACACCAGGAGCTGGCTGGGGAGCTGGCTGGCCATGCCAAGGATCCAGGCAGGCTGTTCTTCACTTGAATATAGACACCAGCCAGTACACAGTTTGATGTCTTTGAGCTGGCAACTGCTCTTGCCATTTGCTCGATAACGGTCCTCGGAACAAGTGGGAATCATTTGCCCCCCTTCCCCCCTCCACCAAACAACTGACACGATTGACACGCTGGGCCCATTGATTTGACATTTGACTCCTTCTTTGCAACAGTCATTCCATGGGTCGATTCTTCGGCAGAATCACGGCTCACACTTCAACAGCAAGCAGCAAAGAAAGTGGTGAAGGGTCACGCGCGAAATGGGCCCCTGGCTCGGGAGCTCGCGTGAAGCCCTCGCGTGAAGCCGAGGGGTGCGGCGAAGAACATCACGGGCGTGCCCGTTTGAGCGGCGAGCTGTGGCGCGTGCCATTGAGACCCTTGATGCGACCAAATGGGGGTCCATTTGGGTTTGTCCTTGCGGGGGATTTGGACCAAAGCTCAAAATGGTTTTGGTTGTTCTGTTGGTTTTCCCTTACCACCCGAAACGGGTACCCTCAACAAAGACGCGCCCATTGAACAAAGCTGGGGAAATGACGTACACTTCTGGGGTGCTGATGTATTTCTTCTTTGTCAGTTTCGTTTTCTCCGGCATTCTCACGGGCCCGGCAGGCCCATCTATCCATTCAGCTAGGGGTTTGAGGCAGCGATGTGCTCTCATCAGCTGCTTGATGCGTTTTCAATCGCGGACTCGGAGTGCATTTGAACCTAGCTTTGCGAGGGCGAGCTCCAATTGACCTATGTGTGTTATAGTTAAGGACCCTTTCACAGGTGTCGCCAGGGATGGTCAGGCACCATGATAAGTATTTCGATTAGGGGAACCGGGGAACCACGAGTCAATGAGCATGGCCCACACAACGAGTTTTGACCAGCCACTTGGCAGGGACAGCAGAGGGTTGGGCTGTGGGCACCATGGCATGCGTGGTCGCCGAAGTGGGGCTTTGACTTGGGCAGCAAAGATGTCCTATGGTGTACATGGAAGCAGATCAGCAGGGGTGGGACAAGCAGGTGAGGGGTCCTGCTCCCAGCGCAACCACTAAGAACCATCACATGCAGGTCTGACGAGGTCTGAGACCTTCGTCCCGAGTGACATCGGCCCGAGTGACATCGGCCCCATCTGAAGCAGCTTGGGGCGTGGGTAGTCTATTGTGTGCCGGCATTGTGACATCCTGGAAATCTGATTGCTACACATGCGCAGCAAAGGGGTCGCGCGCTCCAGCAACGTGAAGTGGCTTGGCAACGAGGATGGCGCAGGGGCCGCCCGCCCACACTTGTCTCGCCATGACTGAGCTGAGAGGTCTGAGAAAGTAGGATTGCCCCGCGCCGTATGTGAGGCTTTTCTGTTGGCTGGCATTCACTCACTCTGGATCGTCGGATAACGCATGCCCTGCATGTCAAGATGAAGCAGCATATCGCCCGCTACTTCTTGCATGAAGAAGACACATGATGTATGATGGTGCCCAGGCTGATGATGTACATCCTGTCTCAGAGAAAGCGCAAAAGGCATTCCAGCGCTGAGCGGCTATGTGGTGCTCCGGCGCCCAGTAATGAACGCTGCTATCTGTAGCGACTACCATCTGTGTGGTGCAGCTCGGCACCTGGTTATGCGCGCAGCTCCCACGCTGAATTGGGCGCTACTGCCCGAGGGCGCTTACACGGGCGCCCGGCTGGCCGCCTGGGTCAGCTCCAACTTTGCCACCGCCACCAAAAGCGAGACCACAAACAGTCTGAGCGTCGGCAACCGGCTGATCCTGAACGACCTGGAGCTGCGCAGCAATTTCCTAACGCAGCGGACTACCCTGCTGCGCCGCCCGCCTCTCCGACCAAGCCCTTCAGCATGGACCACATGCTGGGCCCGAGCTTCGTCTCCGGCGGGCAGCAGGTCTTTGGGTTCGTCCGGATGATGGCGCACAACGAGGTCTACCTGCGCTGCGCCCAGCTGGCCAACATTAGGTTTCCTTGCGCTGCAACTAAAAGGCCTCGTCGCGGGAAGCGTCGAAACTAGGAGTAATTAGGAGTTTTGACCATACGTCGTTTCCACCATTCAGACCGACAGACAGACAGACAGAGAGAGAGAGAGAGAGCGTTGTTTGACGAAATCTCGTGTTCGACCTAGCAAGCAAGCTGCACGCAATCAAGCAAGCAAGCAAGCACCGCACTTTGACAGTTCAAGATTGATGTTTCGGACTTTGAACCTTGCTGGAGAAAAAGATGGGGTGATCTCCAGAGTCTGTGAATCGTAGGTGAAACGGTTCCTTTTTTCCGCTCTGTCCATGCGGGCAAGTGAACTTCGCTTCATGCCGGAAGTACGTTTGGCTCCAAATCACAGACACGCTAGTTTGGCACCCAGGAATGTCGCGGGATCACGAGAGAAGCCTTGTCCTCATGAAAGCCGACCCTTTCGTCGGCTTGTTCATCGCCTTGCTCGCACACAAACAATGACCACGCTAGACAAATGGGCCTTGTTTCTGGCCTTCAACAACGTGAGAGGAGGCCGTTGGTATGTTACATCAATCTGCACGAACCAGAGCGACCATTGGGTAAGGGATGGATGACGACAATTTCTTTGACGGGATCCCTGGGCTGCGGTGAAACATCATCGTCCCTTGGCTGCCATGGTCTGATCTTATGCCCGTTTAACAGACTGATGCTGATCTTCTTGCAGCATAAAACAGTTTTTCCGTCTTCGGAACAAGTTGGGACTCGTCGTTCACGCGATCTGGAAAGCAACCTGATATTTCACTTGCGCTCGCGTGGCAGATTTTCCTTTCAGCCAACTCCAGCCAGAGCGTGTAGTGTGCTGATCCTGCATGCTGCAGGATGCGCAGTCGCTGCAGCAGCGGCTTAAAAGACTGTGCGAGGCGTCAAATCGTGCTTGCGTAGGCGTAGTGCAAATGCAAGCCCCAACGACAACAAATATGTTTTCAGTCATCTATGTAATTTAAGAGTTTAGGGGAAGGTTCACCCATCCACGACAATGCACAAGCAGTCTGGCCTTTGATCCGATGATTGCACTCCTCGGCCAAAACAAATGAAGACCCGAAGTGAAAAACCCGATCCTTAAAGACAATTTATGTGCTGTACACTTCGTCAGCGGAGATTCGTAACCTCTTTGAAGGAATTCCTTCATAAGTGTTGGGTCGCGGCAACTGTTTGTTGGATTCGAAGCACGAGCATCGCCTTATTCGCCTGCTCAGCGATGCAAGTACCAATTCACACATCGTTCAGGCTCTTGCTGCCACCAAAGCCAGAGTCTAATTCTGCTTGCTACCTGTTGGCCAAGGCTTTACAAGGGCTTTGTTTGCTTCCTCTTGATTGTTTGGCCAGATCCTTGGGACATAGTGTTTCCAACTTGGGTGACTGCTCTCCATGGCATGCTCACGCAAACCCAACGGACACTGACCTGCGAAGTCTTCATAATACGCGTGTGTCTTCTTAAATTGAGGGGACCCCTCAAACAATGCACAGACCCATATTTCACTTGTTTGCTTGCGCAGACTGGGCAGATAGTAGCGCTTTCCCCACATTACAAAGAAGGATTCGGATTCCCCCCCTTGTGATCAGCCCAAAAAGATTGTGAACTCAGTAAAGTTGGGCTGCACGCATGAGAATCTCCACAGAGATGGTCATGAAAGCATTAATCATTTGCGGTTGTTTTCGCTGTGCCAAAGGCAGTTGGCGGAAGCTTCCGAAATGGTTGGTTTCATGTGGGATCACTTTTCTTGGCGGGAAGCAAGTCATGATTTTGAATGTCGCGCCCCAACTCAGTTTCACCCGCTCGCTGTCATGTCTTGCCTTTTCATGACCGAGAGACATTCGTGGCAATTGGTGGGTTTGACCAATATTATCTTGACCCTGCCTGCACACTGGCCAATTTGTTTGACAACCTGACCGTTGGCTCGAGAAGAGATGAGGTGAATGATATCCTTTCGCTTTGCCTCGCCCAAGGACCGGATGCCAATGCAGAGTTGGCCCGTTCTGCATGTTGCCATCTAAGCTTTTTGCCCAGAAACAGTCAAAGCATAGCCAGGAGCGCTCGTTCTAGCGAATTTGTGCGGAGGTGTCGATCAGGTTCCTCTGCGAGTCCCTTCTCTGTAGCCAAAGCTCAGAGGTATAAAGCTGAAGCCAAAACTGACCGAGCTGTCATGAAAGGATCACTATATGGCTGCAAAGATTTACAGAAGCCAGAGGATCAAGGCGTCCATTTTGGTTGACAAGGTCATAATTCTTGTCCACTCATGTTTAGTATAAGCAACAAATGTCAAGCAGTCAACAGTATAATGCGCCACTTCAAGCACTCTACATTTAATCAGGTCTGTGAGGTCTAATTCACCAAGTGCCACCTGGCAAAACAAACCGTCTAGGCGAAGCTCCCTTGCGAGTTGATGTCGTTGGATAAATCTCAATGGTTGGGTCGTTTGCTTAAGGGCCAAGTTCGAATAGATTGTTTGCGGGAGAAGGGCTTTATGAGTGGGATGCTTGCAGCAAATTGGGAGGTCAGTGGGGTCAGAATCAGGCCCTTGCCCGAGTGATTTTCCAAGAGGTATTGGTTCGTATCGCTTTTGTAGCAGCTTGGTATATGTTGGCCTGGCTTAATTCTGCTTTACAGTTTTACAATTGGTTCACTTGTCTTGGGATATCTTGCCTTATCTTGTCCACAATGAATAAACATCTCGTTTACCTCCTGTTGTTCTGTATTCCCCTACTCTTTGTCCTGTTCAGGCCGGGATTTTGTTTGCAACCCTCCCCCTCATGTACTGGTCGCCATCCAACATCCTGATCCTGACCTGGCAGAATGCTGCTTCGTACGCCTGACTGTTGCCCGTTTTCTTGACGAAACGACTTGGCCCTGTGGCTCAATGCTTGAACACGCACCTGGGCCCTGTGGTTCTTGGTGGTTTTGGGGTTGTTGGGGGGGCCTTGTTCTGCACCGCACGGTGTGGCACGGCCTCCTGCACCGCTAGCCTTGTGCTCCCGTGCGTGGTGTACTTCCGCCCCACAGCGTGGCACGGTCTCCTGCGCTGCTGGCCTTGTGCGGTGTGGCACGGCCTCCCGCACTGCTTGCCTTGTGCCCCCATGAAGTGCTGCCACTGGCCCTCCTCCGGCACCTGGCACACCGCCGCCCGCACGGTTTTTGCTTTGCTTTGCATGGAGTTTATCTTGCTTCTTGGCTGCATTAGGGCCATACTCCAACTCCAACCAACTCTTGGCCATCGCAGTAAGGGCGAACTGGATTTGTTGCCTGATCTTCCGTTGACAATCATCTGCTGAGATCGTGGTTGTAAAATGGCTGCTTCAGTACTACTTGCTTAATATGCAAGTAGTGCTGCAGCAGGTAAACGTGTCAGGCTAGGTTGTCAGGGCTTTTGGCGAGGCTTGAGACTGACTTGAGCTCGACTTCCCTTCTGTCCACGCCAGGATGAGAAGCGAGGATTTCTAGTCGGCCATGCGTCCGGCGCGGGCCTGAGGCAAAGGAACACAGCTGGCAAATTTACATTGCGGGCGGGATCCGCGTCTGCCGCACCAGCCGCACCATCCGCACCATGCGCACCATGCGCTCCATCCGCACCATCTGCACCATCTGCACCATGCGCTCCATCCGCACCATCTGCACCACCATCTGCACCATCCGCGCCATCCGCGCCATCTGCACCATCCTCACCATCCGCACCATTCGCGCCATCCGCACCATCCGCACCATCTGCACCATCTGCACCATCCGCGCCATCCGCGCCATCCGCACCATCCGCACCATGCGCACCATGCGCTCCATCCGCACCATCTGCACCATCTGCACCATCCGCGCCATCCGCGCCATCCGCACAATCCGCACCATCCGCACCATTCGCACCATCCGCACCATCCGCACCATCCGCGCCATCCGCGCCATCCGCACCATCCGCGCCATCCGCCCCATCCGCCCCATCCGCACCATCCGCACCATCTGCACCATCCGCCCCATCCGCGCCATCCGCGCCATCCGCGCCATCCGCGCCATCCGCCCCATCCGCACCATCCGCACCATCCGCACCATCCGCGCCATCCGCGCCATCCGCGCCATCCGCACCATCCGCGCCATCCGCGCCATCCGCACCATCCGCACCATCCGCACCATGCGCACCATGCGCTCCATCCGCACCATCTGCACCATCTGCACCATCCGCGCCATCCGCGCCATCCGCACCATCCTCACCATCCGCACCATTCGCGCCATCCGCACCATCCGCACCATCCGCACCATCCGCACCATCCGCACCATTTGCACCGTCCGCATCATCCGCACCATCCGCACCATCCGCACCATCCGCACCATCCGCGCCATCCGCGCCACCCCCACCATCCGCACCATCCGCGCCAGCACCATCCGCATCATCCGCACCATCCACACCATCCGCACCATCCGCACCATCCGCACCATCCGCACCATCCGCGCCATCCGCGCCATCCGCGCCACCCCCACCATCCGCACCATCCGCGCCATCCCCACCATCCGCACCTTCCGCCATCCGCACCTTCCGCACCATCAGCACCATCCGCGCCATTCGCAATGTAGACTACGAGATGCTTCTTCTTTGTGGCTATTGTAGCGCCTTTGATATTGTGCCCCGGTGATTGCGTATTCGTGCGGTGTTTAGCACGGAACTGTTACCTTCTTGACACAACGGGTTCTTATGATTACTTCTTTGTCTGCTGTGGCCCCTTCGCACTTGTGCCCCGGTGACCGCCCATTCTTGCGGTGTTCAGGGCCCTTTTACCCCTTGACCCCCCTGCAATGTGAACCTACCGGATGCTTCGACTTGGGCTACAATGTAGACATAGCAGGCGCGTCTTTCTTTGCCTGCTGTGGCTTGTTTGAACTTGTACCGCGGTGCCCACCTATTTTCAGAGGAAGTTTAGGAATTCCGCGTTGCGGCAACTAATCAGTTGAAAGCTAGCTCTCTGAGACAGCCTCCAAGAGAAGGAATAGCCACTCGGGATTAAACAAATACACCAGCACAGAACCAGATAGCACACCACGGCTACGAACCATGACGCAGCATCAAAATGGTTCCCGCGGCATGATGATGATGTTGACAGCATCTTGATGATGTTGACAGCATCATGAAAATACCACAGCTACTCAGCATAGTGCGCTACATAGACGCGCAGACAACGCCCAAGTGAGTCCATCAGCAAAACGATAATGATGACTGATACACCAGCCACGAACGATTCCGGCTACATATCTAGCAGAAAAAAGGCAGAGACGACGTCCTGATGAGCTCGACAGCATCCTGATGATGCGGACAGCATCATGATGATGCCCACAGCATCATAGTGATGGCAAAGGCAGCATCCTGATGATACCACAGCCACGAATCATCTTGCGACAGTGTAATGAAATTCAGCATCATCCGGATGTTGACAGCATTACGCCCGCCACCACACCCACGAACCATAACGCGGCATCGCAGCGATTGCTGCAGCATCATAACGTGGTTGACAACATCATGGTGATACAGCAGCCACAAGCGCGACAGTTAGGGCAGCAAGAACGTCCGAATCGGTTCAACAGCATCATGATGCTGCTGACAGCACCATGGTGCTGCGGCCAGCATCATGATGATGCGACCACCACGATACCCCAAACAGCGCCCGCCCTAGCACCCTGCCATCCATATGCGCCCGCACCATCACCAACACCCGAAACCAGCAACGCAGCACCCGCGCCAGCACCGGACACGTCCCCGAGCACACTGCCGTCACATACTGCCACTAGCGCCTGAACCGAACAGCACCTAAAACCGCACTGCGCCAGTACCCCAAAGTGCATGCTCTCTAGCTCCCAGCCGTCGATCTTGCAAAACAAGTTCCCTTCTTCATTGGAAGTCTATGGTTTCCAGCTATCTGGGAAATAAGCCCAAGCACCTCCAACAGCAACACAAAACAGCACCTGCGCCACCACCCCAAACTGCATGCCCCCTAGCACCAGCCGGCAATCTCCAAAAATTGCGCCCACAACGTCAGCAGCACCTCAAAGAGCACCCCAAACAGTACCCCAAAACAGCTGCATCAGCTCCCCAAACTGTATGCGGCCATCAATCTTGCAAGAATGCGCCTGCACCATCACCAGCGCCTCAAACAGCACCCCAAACTCAGTGCCCCCCCGCTGTACAGCACAGGCACCAGCACCTTAATCAGCACCGCAAACTGCATGCCCCCCAGCACCCGGCCGTCAGTTTCGCAAAGCGGAACCTTTATCAGCACCCGAAACTGCATGCCCCCTAGCGCCCGTCCGTCAATCTCGCAAAACAGCACCTCCACCAACACTGCAAACTACATGCCCCCTATCTCGCAAAGCGGCACCTGCACCAGCACCCGAAACTGCATGCCCCCTAGCACCCGGCAGTCAATCTCGCAAAACAGAACCTCCACCAACACTCCAAAGCACATGCCCCTTATCTCGCAAAGCGGCACCTCCACCAGCACCCGAAACTGCAGGCCCTCTAGCAACCCGCCGTCAATCTCGCAAAACAGCACCTCCACCAGCCCAAGCTACATGACCCCTATCTCGCAAAGCGGCGCCTCCACCAGCACCCAAAACTGCATGCCCCCTAGCACCCCGGCCGTCAATCTCGCAAAACAGCACCTCCACCAACACTCCAAACTACATGCCCCCTATCTCGCAAAGCGGCACCTCCACCAGCGCCCGAAACTGCATGCCCCCTAGCAACCCGCCGTCAATGTCGCAAAACAGCACCTCCACCAGCGCTCCAAACTACGTGCCCCTAGCACCTCCACCAACACCCCAAACTGCATGCCCCGCAGCACCCGGCCCTCAATCTCGCAAATCACTTTCCCTTCTTTATTTGAAGTTAGAACCCTATAGCTTTCAGCTATCTAGGGAAAAAAGCGCACGTGTGGCGCGGGGAATAGAAATGTGAAAAAGTTAAAAGCACAGCCCTCTCCGGGTTTCGGTGCTTTGGCACGGATGCGCGCGCTCTTCGCAGTTTTAGTTTTGCGTGGCAGGCTCAGCACTTTCGCAATGCGAGGCGCAGATTTCGTTAGAGGCGCAACACTTTCGCAAGGCCACGTGCAGATTTCGTGGCAGGCGCAGCACTTTCGCGAGGTCAATCATACAATTCCGTGGCACGCGCAGCACTTTCGCAAGTTAGACAGAGAGAAATGTGTAAGTTGTTTTTTAGAAAGATAGAGAGGGATAAGGTTGATTAGCACGGGGGTAGGTAGGTAAGTAGGTAGGAAGATAGATGATTAGAGACAGAAAAGTTAGACAGACAGACAAATGGATAGTTGGGTAGAGGGAGATAGATAGGTGGATCGATATGTAGAGATATATATAGAGAGAGAGAGAGATTAAAAAAAAAAACAAACAAAGAATAGATAGAGAGAAAAGTAGATAGATACATATCTAGTTAAATACAGAGAGAAAGATAGATAGCTGGACAAACAGATAGATAGACCAGAGCAGATAGAAAGATAGAGGTAGACAGAAAGAAAGATCCGAGAGGTAGATAGATATACAGATAATTGAGATAGACTAGACAGACATATGTGTATATACATATATAATGCACATGGATTGCCAAAGGATGATCGATAGAGTCAGATAGATAGATAGATAGGTTGAGTGAGTGAGTGAGTGAGTGAGTGAGTGAGTGAGTGAGTGAGTGAGTGAGTGAGTGAGTGAGTGAGTGCGTGAGTGAGTGAGTGAGTGAGTGAGTGAGTGAGTGAGTGAGTGAGTGGGTGGGTGGGTGGGTGGGTGGGTGGGTGGGTGGGTGGGTGGGTGGGTGGGTGGGTGAGTGAGTGGGTGAGTGAGTGAGTGAGTGAGTGAATGAAGATGTATCATATACCGATCGGTAGAGAGAAAGAGCGACAAAGAAGAACGAAAGAAAGACAGAAAAACAAAACTACAAACTAAAGAATAAAAGAAAAATACATAAGAAAGACAAGACAGATAGAGAGAAAGAGAAACTGATAAATACAGACAGAAAGGAAGAATAAAGAAGAATGAACGAAAGAAAGATAAGAATTAAAAAAAAACAAGAAGAAGAAGAAGACAACGCGAAAGAACATCAAGAAGAACAGACCTCTCGTTCTCCTATATTTGGATTTCCGCCCACCGGCTTCGCCGGCTCTACTGGTAGTAGTGTCCAGAAGGGATTTGGCACCTTTTGGCCCCGCGCAAGGCAGACTTATTCCTTTCCCTTATGTTAGCCTTTCGAGCTTCCCGTTCCCGTGGGTCTGCCACTCGCGGGCTCCTTTTCACGCCCATGATGTAGACACACCGCATTCTGATTACTCTACCTGCTGTGGCCGCCCGGAATGTGTACCCTGGTGATTGCCTGTGGATGTCGCAAATTTAGTGTTTTTCACACCCATCTCAGATGCTTCTTTGCCTGCTGTGGCCACTCAAAGTTGTGTCAGGCCAGAACTTTTGTACTGTTTGACCGCTGTAGACATAGCCGGTTCTTCTTTCTTTCTTTCTTTCTTTCTTTCTTTCTTTCTTTCTTTCTTTCTTTCTTTCTTTCGGCTAGTGGCCCTTTTGAATTTGTACCACACTAATCACCCATTCTTGTGGTGTCTAAACAAGGGGTTTTGTACCGCTTGACTGCTCACAATGTAGATGACGTACCGCCTTCAACTTGCACCCCAGTGACCGTTCAGAGCTTGTTGCCCGTTGGCCCCTTCTCTGCTGTTGCCACCCAGCAATTGGGCCTTTGTGACTGCCTGTGGCAGGTGTGGTCAGCCAGAAGTTGGCGTGTGACCCCGTTGACTCCCCACGACGTAGACATGCTGTGGCGCCTTTGAACTTTGTACCTGCTGTAAACACCGCCGGGTTGTGGGCGCACGGGAAACTGTCCCCTTCGCCAATTACTTTGTGCCGTAGGAGAGTTTTGATACACGTTGGCTCCCTACAGTTGCCTATGCTTTCTGTTGACAGCGCAGAGGGTGCGATGGTGCAAATGGCGCAGGCGGCGCAATCGACGCAGACGGCGCAGGCGGCAGACGGCGCAGACGGCGCAGGCGGCGCAGACGGCGCAAACGGCGCAGACCGCAGACGGCGCAGGCGGCGCAGGCGGCGCAGGCGGCGCAGACGGCGCAGACGGCGCAGGCGGCGCAGACGCAAGTGCAGACACGCTTTCCGCCCACACTGCGCACTTATGGCAAGTGGGAAGGGAGCCAACTCATTGACTGAAGCGCTCGCCACACCAAGTAGACTCATGTGTTTCTTCGAAAAAGAACAACAGGTTCCAAATAAGCAAGGTCCAGCAAGCCGAGCAAGGCTACGCAGACCAGAGCGAATCCAAACAAGCTGTGTTCATGTATGTTCGTGGTTCCACACGCATCATCAGCTGACGTATTGAATGCCTTGGGGGCACGAAAGACAGGTGTTGTGTCTTCTAAAGACAGAAGCAAGCCATGTCAAGCCCAGCTATTGGGCCTCACATTCCCGCAGCGCAATCAAGCGCACGCACGCAAGCAAGCACGCAAGCGGGCACGCGCACGCGCACACGCACACGCACAACACAACACAACACAACACACAACACAACACAAAACGCAACACAACACAAAACGCAACACAACGCAACGCAACACAACACATCACGCAACACACACACACACACACACTTCCCGGCATGTTACTGCCACGTTTTCTGGAAATTAGCCGGACAAGAGGTGGCTTTTCGCGCGTGCTGTTGTTTGAGCTGCGTATTAACCCCCCGAAACATCCGGGCTGAGTCGACTGAACAAGTGGCTGTGCGTTGCAGATTCGCATCGCTTAAGGTGGGCCAATCTGTTTACGACCTCCGCGAGGCTGGTGGTGGCACATGTTCCTCGGGTGGAACACGCTCCGGTTTTGCATACAGCAGGTCAGCGCTCCATATATTTGCAGGTTGCTGGGTGCTATAGCGCAGGGTTCTGTAATGATGGTGCAATTGCGAAGGTTGCGGCTGGGTGACGCTTGTGGCGTCAGGGTTTTGCGATTCCCAAACTATGGCTTCTTCTCCAGGCTAAAGCTTACCTGCAAAGGCAAATGTGATAAAGGTTCATCAAATGGCGGAGTTCTTAAGTCGCTTCAACCAAGCACTGTGCAAGGTTGAAGCGTTTGCCTCTTTGACCACAGCACCAGGTGCCCCACCACCCGGTCCCAGTACGAGCGGTCCCTGGTTTTTGTTGCGGCATCCATGTGTATGCGTGACCTGATCAGTAGCAGGGTTTCATCGAAGCCGTCGCTTGGAGCTGAGGAACTTGGCCGATCACCCTCTTACAAGCAGTTAGATGTGCAGGTTCGCCTATGTCACCCCAATGATTTTGCAGTGAAGGGAAACCGTACAGAAAGAGTTTTAACCGTGGCAAACATTGGGGATGTGGCGGCAAGGGACGGGAGCCGCCTCCCAACGTTTGATCATCTCTGGCGAAGGGGGGTTTTGACATAGGTGTGCCAAAAATAGGGCTGCTTTCTTGGATGATTTCAAGGGAGACCAAGAGGAAGCCAAGCATTGGGTTCCCACTTTTGACGGCACAGGTTGTAGAATCTAAAGTCCATCCCTTCGACATGGAAGCGATGAGCCTGGTGGACAGTTCAGCTTTGTTCGCGGCCAGGATGAGCAGTTGGCTTTGGCCATGCAGTGGCTCAGATTGGAAGTGGGCGCCGGGGTTGGGAGGTGCCAGATTTCTGTGAACCCCGGAGTCTTACTTTCCCGCAAGCGTTAGGCAGCATGAATGTTGTGCACACCATGTGTTTTTGTTTGGAAGAGATCTCACATGTCAAATTGCGGTGGGGAATTCTTCTCTCTCGACTGACGGGTGAGCTCTTGTGATATGGACCAACGAACAAGACGTGGATGAGTTATGGGATGTTCAAACGGATAGTCGAAAGCAAAAATGTAGCATATGCCCGAGGTTCGCGGGATCACTTTCCTATGGATCAACCAGACATCTACACACCAAAAGGAGGCAAACCTTTGATTGGTTGGCACCTCGTGCTGGCTTGCTTGCAGTAACCACTTACATAGCGGGCAGCAGCTTTGCAACAAGCATCCTTGCAACCATCAGCCGGAGCCAGAAGTCACAGGTACTTGCCCTGTACTCGCTTGAAACTTTGTGGAGAGTTGATTTGCGCATGCATGATTTGAGACGTTGTGTGCTTTCTGCTGCGGCTGCGGATAGCTGGGCTGCACTGTATTGCAAAAGCCTGTAACGGGATTACTTGTTTGCATAATTTGAACACTTTTGGCTATTGATCCCCTATTGCTTAAAAGGCATTCCGTGCACACGCTGTGCTTTTGCTGCCAGCCTGCCAGTTGAGTTGGCAAGCACTGCGGCAGATCTCCTGCCCAGGATGGGCTTACCCTGTCCTGGTTGTTGGGTTGCGGAGCCACTTGCAAGCCTGCCACATGTCAGTTAGAGAGAGAGAGAGAGAGAGAGAAGAAAAAGTGAAAGCAGGACGAAAGACTGAGCGGGAGAGAGCATTGCTCTTGACCAGTGCCTTTCTCATGGCACTGTTACTTGAGCCCGTGAACAACACCACTGGCAACCATCCGGCACACACACACACACACGTGCAGAGACACATGGTGGGAATCCCAGATTCAGGAAGCTCGGCGCAAAAAGTGACTAGCCTGGCACAGATTGGTTGGAGTATCAACCCAGAAAGCAACGCTGGAGGTTTCTACTCGGATGTTTGACGGGTTGGACTTTCAGAGCTCTAAAAAGGAGAAGGGTTTCGCAAAAGCAGGGCCTACTAATTGGCATGAGGGTCGCTTATCCTGTACGTCAGCCACAGCTTGAGATACAGTAGCAATAGAACACCTTGGGAATGCCAACAAGAGCCAAAGCGCGGACAAACATCGCTTGCGAATCCGGATACGGGAGAGCCCGCAAGCCAGACCGATGACTTGTCAGGAACAACGAAACCCTCAACGCAGACAACGGCACTCTCACCTCCGGAACACAGGCCGTTTGCTGAAATGTAACAGAACTGCAGCAAGGCCTGACGAACCCACTTGCTTCGACAAACCAGAAGTGCGATGGGTGGCTGAACTCTAAGATTTTCTCCATGCAGCCGTTTCAAGTCTGCTTTCGGTGGAAATGGGCAACGAATGCCGGGGGTACTATTCTTGCGACAGTTGGGGCCAAAAGCGTTGTCCGGGGCTGGGTTCATCCGCCACGATCCAACAATGGAAGGCAAATTTAGGCGTGGGCGTGGACGTGATAGTGTTCCAAACTTCGTAGATCATTTTCACCACTGGCTTATTCTTGTGGTCCCCATCCAATGCAGTCTCAAGCTTTAGGACACGTGGCTCAGGCAATCCCTGGCAGAGGATGGAGATCCTGAGGTCGCGGTTTGGGAGCTCAGGAAGGGCAAGTGGCAGCGGACCTCAAAATGGTAAGGGGAGAGGATTCGCACTGAGACAAGTCCTGGTTTTGAGAAACAATGGCAATCTTCCACGACGTGGGGTTGAAGGAACTCGCCTTGAATGGCGGTAAGGCAACCTACAAGTTCCGCGCTCCTGTCATTCATTGGGCGTGCTTGAGACACTGACCAGATTTGTGACTGGCATAGGGTCCAGAAGGCCAAGGATTTCGGCGCCCTCCCCAACGCCGCAGTGCTTTGGTTTCCTCGTACTCTCAGCTTTTAGGATAGCTTCAAATTGGGTTGGATAGGTTTGAAGCATTTTGAAGCCATGCATTTTCCCTGCAATCCAGTGATCCACGCCCAGGCCGAGAGTCCAGAAACTGCGCCGCTTGCGGCTCAGTGACGTGCCTGCGTGAACTTGTATGCGCGGCAGGAGTCGAAATGAAGCAGGAAGTGTGTCTTAGGCATTCTCAAGCAGAGTTCCAGCGTATTTAAGCATGATAGCCAGGCTCCCATTGAGTTCCTTCGTTTGACCTTTGGGCATTTCGGTGGTCCGGTTCAAGGGTAAGTCAGGGCCCAAGCAAATAACTTTGTCATTGTCCTTATTTGGACAGCATGGCTGTGTCCTGAAGATGCCTAAAGATGCGGAACTCTGGGTGTATGTCCCTTGCAACAACAACATCCAGGAAAGGCCCCTTACACGACCACGACCATCAATAGCCCTCTCCCAGGCTGATGCCTGACACTGGGGCCTGCCCGGCAAGTTTGGTTCTTTTTCCGCCGCGATTGCAGGCCAATGGCTTTGGCTTAGAGATGAACATGATTGTGTGCAAAGCGGCCCGCCTTTTCCTCTCGTGTTAGAACGAACCCCCCTTGAAGTCGACCATTTCGCGAAAGCTCAAGTTGAACAAACTATGCTTGACTCGTTGCCATGCAGTCGGATGCAGTCGGATGCGCTGGCTCATGGTGGCTTGTTTGTTTGATGGCCTTCTGAACTCGGGTGCGGTTGGAACCCGATCGCGCCAAATTTGGTGTGAGCGAGGTTGAACGACTAGCAATTAGTAGCTTCGCGTCTTCAGCCTGATAATGAATTGTTGGAAGAACCTGTTGCAACTCTATATAAGTTGATCAAGACTGCCACATTTGCGCAAAGGCATGCCCGGTTGCATGCGCGGCTCCATATTGCACGCTGGCACATGGACCCGACGCCTACCGTATCTTCTCAAAGAGACCACATGCCAAAGGAGAGAAAGCCAGAACCGAAAGAAAGCAAGCCACATGCCGTGAGCACCTCAAAAAGGCACGTGAGGAGTGGGCCTTGACTGTCAAAGCTTGCGAGGCTCACATGTGTTGCCATCCCAACCAGTGTCCCTGGTGGGTTGGTTGTTAGACATAGAGTGCTTCCACTGGTTTAGTTTGGTTGTTTGCCTCATACCAGGGAAAGCCATCTATTTGTCGTAGTTTGTACATATTGCCAGTTGCAAAGTTTACATTCCTAGCTCAAGTGGGGAAAAAGACAAGCTTACCCCACAAAGTGGGCCACTTTTCCCACGGTGGTCTTGTGTCAGGTCTTGGACATGTTTTAGAACGCATCTTGACCGACTGTTGAGCCAAGCACGGCCTACACCTATATGCAACAGGAAAATAGTCGATTTGCTTGGAAAGGATGTATGACGACCCAAATCGAAAAAAATAAGGGCATCTCGTCCCACTTTCATTTTGACGTTTGGGAAGAAAGACATCGGTTCACAGAGGTCATCACTTGCGCTTTAGATCCGCATTGGAGGGTTCCTATTGGGAACCATTCGCATGCCCATGTGAGGAGAATTCCAGCAAGGCACCTGTCCAGGAACAGACTCCTGTTGTCAATGACCATCTTAGTTGCGTTTAGTCCAAGATCCCATCATCCATGATGGACACCCCTATTAATATAACGGGTTTATTCATCCTCCGACATTCCTCCGACGTTACCCATCCCAGTGGTTCAGTGGCACCCTGTGTCCCTTTTTGGTGGGTTCCACTCTTATGTTCAGTCAACCCCAAAAAGAGTTTCCTGTTTCTACCGTCCGGGTCACGGGACTGACGCGTGCGCTGCCTTCAACCTGTCAGGGCCCTCCTGAAGAAATCCCAGAAGGCAAGCCGCTCCGAAACAGAGTTTGCAGGATTGGGCAATATGCTTTGCAACACCCAGTTGCTGGCGACCTTTAACGGAAGTCATAGGCAGGTTATGGCAGGTTGCTTAGATAGCGGAGGTTCAAACATGTTTGAACTGGCTTGGCCCGACCGATTTGCATGCGGCAATTGCAGTCTGAGAGGATCGGGACCGGATGCTTGGCTTGTACCCAGAGAACCTCCATTCAAACCGGGTGGATGTGTATGTTGAAGTGGCAGGGATCATCCCAATATCGCCAAGTGGACTAATAAGAATATCCCACTACTTCAGACATGTGGGAGGAAGACTGGGGCTAAGTGTTGCTTCAGAGCTGAACCCTCAGGGCCTCCCTGTCCCTCACCTGCCTTCTCCACTCGAGCTGGAGTACCTTCTCAAGCATCACAGGGGACTGCCTTGAAGAAGCTGTTTCCTTCCAGGCCCCAGTAAGCTGTTTGCGCGTATGTCCAACAGGTTCGACTAACATTCCAAGTGTTGTTCCGTTGCCAGCCCGCTTTTAGCAAGTGCCATCTCACCCGTGCTGGGCGTTTGACGTTGCCAGCCTTCAAATCCTTCAAATTTGGTCTTCAGGGCCTTCCACAAGCAGCAGCCAATTGACTTTGGTGAATTGTGGCCCCTGCTGTGCTTATGCTGAAGTCCCTTTCCGGGGCATTTATTCTTACCTGCCGTCTTCCGGGCCCTGTTTCGGATAGTTTCCTTGTCAGTGTTTGCTGACCATGTTGGCCCTTCCTTTTGATCACAGAGACTAATTCAGCTGTTTGAACGCATCCGCGCAAAGTGCCCATTCTGATGGATTTGCAGTCGGCTGTCTCCTCACAGGAATAGACGAAGGCACATTTGATCTGCCAGTGTCCTGGGCGCATGTCCGCACAGTTGAAGCTTGGACGGTCTTCCAAGTGAAGCTTGGCAAAAGAAGTTGAACTTAAGTATGGTTTTTGCTTTGAACAAACAATGCATGTAGAATTCATGGCTGAACTCCTATATATCCCAAGCAAAAGGCTTTCCAGTGTGCTTTGGCTTTTTCACCTGACAAGAGTGACAGAAGGTTTTTAGGGAGTTTTCACGGACCAGACTGGGGGTCTCAGCTTTGAGTCTGACCGTTTCTGGTCAGAAACATTCCAGAGACCTCCGCTTTAGAAGGCGAGCAAGAGTGACCGCCCCGTGCCAGCTCCGCCGGCTCCAGCTCCGGAGCCCAGGCTGGGCTTCGGTTCCGCGAGACGGCAAGAGGGTTGCAGGATGCGAATGCGTCTCGTGGCAAGGAACTGCAGGGCATCGTGACTCGCAGCCGTTTGGATCACGAGACACTCAAACTCGAAGCCATGGCCAACATGATCGCGGTGGCCTTGGCAGTGCTTGCCGCGGGCAAGTCAAACAAATCCCATGAAGAGACAGGCAGTGCCGCAGCTTGCGTGCTCAGCAAGCCCGTGATGCAGAGCTGTGGGTCGGAGTGCTTCAGCAACAGCGACCTAACATCTTGCTCAGCCGACTGCCTGCAGCAGAAGGGTGAAAGCTTTGTCTGTGCTCAGTGCTATGGTCCCAAGATCCAGTGCTCCATCGAGAAGTGCATGGACAAGTGCAGTGATGAGTTTGACCTCACTGGGGACTGCCAGGTTTGCGTGATGCAGACGTGCAGCTTGCCGCATTTTGTGCGCCAAGCAAGTCTGCACCGGCACCTGGATGCTCCTTTCCTCAAGGAGCTGGTTGCCAAGGCAAAGGCCACTACGTTGTACCCATAGACGCGTGCTTGCTCCAATTTAGTTTGTCTGTCCGGGCTGCATGGCGCATTTACATTAATGCTGTGACCTTTTAGGGACAAACGTAGCCTTGCATTCAGGTATCCATTGGCGGCTGTTAACAGATTCACTTGTTATCTAGACGGAATCTATTGCCACGTGCTGAGAATCCGAACATCCGCCTGGGCAGCTGACAAGCGCAGCTCATTGATTTAGAGTGGCCAAGGGCCCTGCTCTTCACTTCGTCTAGCATTCAGACTATCCGTGGTTTGAAAAGGTCAGCGCGGCCGAAGACGCGAACCGAGAAGGGCATTGCGGAATCACTTCTTTGCGAATGGAATCTACCAATCGCATTCTGAGTAAACGTTTGCAGAGATTGATACTTGATCTTCCTGGATAACATGACAGGTTGTCGCTTATCAGCGTGCTGGGTTTTTCTGCAAGTCTTCACTGCACAGGTGAAGTTTTCATGGCTTAATGCAGCCTCAAGAATCAACCCATTTTGGGGGCTTCATATTAGAGCTAGCTTTTAGGGAAATTGTCCGAGACGTCGAGTTTGTGTCCGTGCAAACAATCCTGTGTGGACGAGATGCTTGGGACAACACCTGCATGTGCACAGACCCTTTGGAAAACAATGCCGACACCTCATTGGGCATAGCCGTCCGGCTTCCTGCTTTGCACGCATTCGGAATTCGCAGAATTCACGGCCCTCCTGATGGCCAGGTGTGTGGAGCGATGCGATCCAGAGTGGGCAGGCAGCGCGGATCTTGGCCAAGATGCAGCAGTTGGTTTCGGGCCCGTTTTTTTGGTTTCACCTGAGCAACTGACAACATGCCATCACCCACACAGAGAGTTTGACTGACATGCGTGCATTTATGATACAGATTGATGGTAGCCGGCATCTACTTGCATTGTAGGGCTCGAGCTGGGCAATGTGAAATCAGAGGCACGCATCAAGAAACAGAGGCCGGGAGATCGAACCACAAACAGAGGCATGTTTTGGGCAGGCCATGGCAGCCAAAGAAGGATATTGTAAACGATTCGGGCGGCCGGAGGTGTGCGGCACGGTCGAAGGTTGCCTGAAGCGGAAGTTCAATGCTCTCCGGCACGAACATGGGAACCCACTCTGCAATTCGTGTTCGATAGTTCCATCAGCACAATTGTGCGCACATAGTATGTTAAATGCGCACGAGCCTCAGCAACATCAAGCTTTATGATCATTCTCGCCGCAGGATACACTCTGTCGGGGGAGTTCCTGGAAATGGCATTTTGGTTTGCGCAGCAACTTCTCGCCGGCCCTAGGTGCCGAGGCTGCCGGTGGCCCTGTCCGAGTCTGAAGCGTGGTTTCAGGGAGCAGATCGATCCTTTGCATGGGTTTGTTGGGGTGCTCTAAGACGACCATTCTGATTTGAGTGGGAGGTAACTAGTTTGTACCGGCTGCCATTGTCGGTAGTAAGAGGGGCAGGCATGATGACACACGTTCCACCTGTGTGCACTGGCTTTGCAAGCATATCCGCAGACCCCAGCGCAATAGCTTTGCTGCCTCCCTACGCCGCTTGAATTTGAAGTTGCTTCACCTAGCGCTTTGCTGGGAGCATGTGCAAAGTGTTTGCACAATTGACCAAATCAAGTCGCTTTGCGCCTTAGTGAGACGACACGCTTCGAGCAAATTTGCAAAAGCCCAACGATTTGATGCTTGCCGGAGCAACCGTGACCAACTAGTTTCCATGCAGCGCGTTCCAAAACCGGAGAAATCAAGAAGCGTAATTGGAATTGAACGCCTTTTTAGGCCTTCGCTGTTCCTGGGCGAGAAAGGGAGAATCTGTTGAAGTTGGTCATGTTTGCTCATTACAGTAATCACTTTGTTTCAGATGGCACCAAAGACCCGATTATTTGGCACTGGGATAGGCATCTTGCACAATCTGTAGCTAGAAAGGAACTATGACCATCGCCCGCAACTGTAGCTTTGACCATGGCACACCGGCGTGCGTAAGATAGGAATGATTGATCAGGCCAAATGAGGACAACGACAACTCCCAGTCAAGAAGCGGACGGGTCGTACTAAAATATGGACCTTTTTTTTGGACCCCTTGTACAGGCCCCACATAAACCATGGCCCAAAAAGGGTACCCATTTTTGACAACCCATCAAATCCTCCGTCCTATTGAGCACCTTGGCTGCGGACACTCCTGCCAAAAGCTGGGGTTTGGTGCCGAGGCACAGCGGCCGCTGCCGCCGCGCAGCTCTGGAGGCGTGCTTGGGAAGGGGGGGGGTTGTCGGGTTTGGGTGGTTCCCTCTTTGGGGGTTCTTGTATTGAACAAAGAAAGCCACTGGCGAAACATGACCCAAATCCGAAGGGACACACTCTTGCCGTGCAGATGAGCCCATACATACCTGCAAGTTGATGTTGATGTTGATGTTGATGTTGTTGTTGTTGTTGTGGGTGGGTGGGTGGGTGGGTGGTGTGGTGGGTGGGTGGGTGGGTGGGTGGGTGGGTGGGTGGGTGGGTGGGTGGGTGGGTGGGTGGGTGGGTGGGTGGGTGGGTGGTGGGTGGGTGGTGGTGGGTGGGTGGGGTGGGGGTGGGTGGGTGGGTGGGTGGGTGGGTGGGTGGGTGGGTGGGTGGGTGGGTGGGTGGGTGGGTGGGTGGGTGGGTGGGTGGGTGGGTGGGTGGGTGGGTGGGTGGGTGGGTGGGTGGGTGGGTGGGTGGGTGGTTGGTTGGTTGGTTGGTTGGTTGGTTGGTTGGTTGGGGTGGGTGGTGCTGGGTGGTGGTGGTTGGGGTGGGTTGGGGTGGTTGGGGTGGGTGGCGCTGGTTGTGGTGGGTGGTGCTGGTTGGGGTGGGTGGTGCTGGTTGTGGTGGGTGGTGCTGGTTGTGGTGGGTGGTGCTGGTGGTGCGGGTGGTGCTGGTGGTGCTGGTGGTGCTGGTGGTGCTGGTGGTGCGGGTGGTGCGGGTGGTGCGGGTGGTGCTGGTGGTGCGGGTGGTGCTGGTGGTGCGGGTGGTGCGGGTGGTGCTGGTGGTGCTGGTGGTGCTGGTGGTGCGGGTGGTGCTGGTGGTGCGGGTGGTGCTGGTGGTGCGGGTGGTGCTGGTGGTGCGGGTGGTGCTGGTGGTGCGGGTGGTGCTGGTGGTGCGGGTGGTGCTGGTGGTGCGGGTGGTGCTGGTGGTGCTGGTGGTGCTGGTGGTGCGGGTGGTGCTGGTGGTGCGGGTGGTGCTGGTGGTGCGGGTGGTGCGGGTGGTGCTGGTGGTGCTGGTGGTGCGGGTGGTGCTGGTGGTGCGGGTGGTGCTGGTGGTGCTGGTGGTGCTGGTGGTGCTGGTGGTGGTGCTGGTGGTGGTGCTGGTGGTGGTGCTGGTGGTGGTGCTGGTGGTGCTGGTGGTGCTGGTGGTGCTGGTGGTGCTGGTGGTGCTGGTGGTGCTGGTGGTGCTGGTGGTGCTGGTGGTGCTGGTGGTGCTGGTGGTGCTGGTGGTGCTGGTGGTGCTGGTGGTGCTGGTGGTGCTGGTGCTGGTGACTGGTGGTGGTGGTGGTGGTGGTGGTGGTGGTGGTGGTGGAGTTCTTTGTGTTGGCGTTGGTGTCGCTGCTGCTGGTCTGGCTGTTTTTGGAGAAGGCGTTGGCAACGCTCGCGTCTCGAATGCACGGAGGAAGCCGTGGGTGGGGAGAGATTGTGGCTTGGGTCCAAAAAATCTCTTGAAATGTGCTTGTGAAAGCTCGGAAGGTTTCGTCTCTATCTCGCAACTAAAGGCAGTTAACCCACCAGGAGCTGCAGTGATGACACTTTGCCTGTATGTTTGTCAACTCCAGCACTGGTGTTTTGTATTTTGACAGATAACGCCTTTGTTGCCGAAGGGAACGAACGCAAGGAGGCCTTACATCGATGCATCCGCTTGTGGTCCGACACCCTAAAAAGGAAAGCAATAGGCCCAGCCAGCTCCAGCTGCTGTTTGTGAGAGGTGTGCATCTCCTTACTCAGAGTCTCAGAGGAACTCTCAACACTGTCACGGCACGTTTCTTTGCGGCTCGACCTCTCTCTCTTTCTCTCGCTCTCTCTTTCTCTTTCTCCCAAATCGCAGGGCGCTGAATTCGATGCCCAGAGAGGTTTGCAGATTCAGATTGAGGCGTACGCATCGCCTCAGCCGCTCAGCCCTCAACTGCTGCAGGTTCGGCCATGGGAAGTGAGCCGCAGCGGCAGGCGCGGCGTATGTTGGTGCGAGCCTGGGCGTGACATGAGATACATGAGCAACTGGCACGACTATTGGTAGTTCACAGTTGGCTTGGGGACGACTTGGGGGGCATAACCCGAAGTTCCCACAAAATCCAGGGGGACAAGCATGTCTGGGGAAAGAAGGAGTTGCGCATGGGCGTTTTTATAGGAACCTCCATGAATGTTGAGTTCCTTGTTCTTTGCTCTTGAAAGGTGTCGAAAAGAGCAGTGTGGCTCACATTGAACAACGGTCAACATTCACTATCATCCGATGTAGGAACAAGAATAACAGGTTTAATGGCTCAAACTTAGCCGAGAAGATGAAAGCAAGCACGCCTTCTAGGGCGTATCGAGCCTTTGGCACCTTACTCATGGCACATGGGGGGGGGTTCTGCTTTGGGATGGCACTGACGGGGGGAGTGCGCCAGCTGGTTGTCGCGGGGCGAGCGGATCGACGGGGAGAGGCGTCGCAAAAGTGGGAAAGCAGCTCGTGCACAGAGATGATGCTCAAGGCAACCGCCGTCACCAATTTGGACAGCCGGGGCAAACACTCCTTCGTCATCGTGTTTCAGGTGCACGTCATGGCGGACTAGCACTTTTCTGTGTTGGCCTGGGGCAACACGGAATCTGCAATCCTGGAGGTGAAGGCAGAGGCAAGACACGGAGCACGCACGTTCCGTATTTGAGGCTGGCGCGTTCGTTGACAGCTGTCCCCAACCCAGTGGCCCAAGTGGTCCGTTCGGACCCGCGAAAGCATCGCTGGCAATGCGAAGGTGGCCGCAGCCACTGTTCCAGGCCTACGAGACGAGCGGCTTCAAAAAAGCTTCAGTTCGTGGCAATTGTTTAAGGCTTTAAGGATTTCTAAGTGACATCCAGTGTGTTCCCTCCGGCCAGACCAAGCCACTGCCGATGGGAAGTCTAACCGGGGAGGCCATCAGGATTTCTGAATGAAGCTGGGCCATGATTTATGTGTAAGTTGTTCCATTCAGTGAAATTCAGCGACTCACGCTGTGCAGGTGCCCTGTCACTGAGTGGCTTTGTGGAACAGTTCCAAGTTTGCCCTGTCGCAGCAAGTGTAGACACCAAGCAAGGGCGAGCAACCTTGACTCCATGGCGAGGAATAATGATTGAAGAGATTTGTCCTGAATTATTTTGAAAATCGAACACCCATGAGAGTGTGAAAGGTTTCGTGTTGTCCTTCCCGCATACTCTTTTCTGATGCGAGCGAAAGAAGAAAAGGGCAAGCAGACAAATTGGGGTTGCAACCTCACGTTATTCCGGCTGTCGCAGGGCCTCATAGAACCTCATAGGCTTCATAGTCAACATCTCAAAAACTCCGTCCAGGGAGGAAAATGATCTTATCAATGGGAGCTTAGGGAGGGTGTCCAGGATTGAAATTGTTTCAAGGCGGTATGTGGTAGCTTGAGATGGAGAGGGCCAGCCAGATACCAGCTTGCAGCTTCGCCTTTCGAGGGAGAACCCTGGAGGCAGGAAGGCTGCCATTTCCTTTGGTCTCTCGGCCAGGTGCCACTCCGGTCACCACCTGAGTGCCGGATCATGGACGAGGTGGAAGCTCCGGACCAAATTGTTGGGTGTTCCTGTTTCGGGAGGGTGCGGCTCGAAATGAAGCACCCAAGGAACCACATTTGTCGCATTTTCTGCAAACTGGGGGTTGAGGGCCTGTTTGGTTTGGTGCTGGTTCCGGCGTCCCCAAGGTTTCAAGTTGTCATACAGGGAATATCGAGCCAAGGAACCGCTGTTTGTGTTTGTTTATGTACTAGCTTGTTTTGTGCTTTTCTCGAAAGAAAGCCACAAGAAACCAACCCGCAGCCTTCTCATGCTCACTGCACCTCTGAAGATTGGACGCTGAATGTTTTTGTCGCGCCTTCACAGTTGTCGCCAAGAATTGGTGTATTTTCCACAGTTGCAGCCAACAGCCATCTTCAGCCGCGAAGCGCGATGCAGCAAGACTCCGAATGATTGTACGGTCGAGAGGAAAAACGAAATGAGCACGGCTGCAAGGTCCCTGAAAAACGAAATGAGCCGCAATGAAGGGCATGCCTTCAAAGAACACCTGCCTGGGGCTTTCAAGGAAGCCAACATGACTGGTTTTTTCGAGAACGCCGTTCGCGTGCCGTCAGGCCTCCCGCCAGGCCGTGAAAAGATCCCTGGAGTTGGCCAAAAACAGGCGGGGTGGTCGATGTCCGCGAATCTGGGAACTGTTCCCAGGGAGCCAGTTGCCAGTTGCGGTTGGAAAATGGGATTCATGATTATTTCAACATATGCGACTCATATGCGCGGCAGCTTACCCAGACGCCAGAAGGCTTCGCAAGGGGAAAGAGTCTGATATAGACCCGGCGAAAGCAAGCACACAACTGGGCGAAGCAGAAGCGATTCCTTTAAGAAGCCTCGGCCCATGATTTGGTTGCTCATGCATGAACCAAGCTGTTCGATTCAAGCACCTAAGTTTCTAGAAAGGGTTGTTGTTTTGGTTTGCCAAAGCATGTAGTTCATAAGGGTCAAGCACTGTGACAAACCCCGCCCCTTTTTGCTACCCCAAAGAATCCACAAGCGACATGCAAAACAGCTGGGTTTGCAGGGGAAGTGGTTGAAGAATCCACAGGCCCTGCAGGTTGTTCGGGGGGGACGATTTGAGGGGGAAGCATGCCAATTTTGACCCCCAGGTAGTTGGAACATGGCTCATATTCCGCCGCGGATCAAAACGCAGTTTTCAAGCTTAGGCGCCAAACAAAAGCCCACGCACGCCAGCCAAATGGAAAGCACACCCGCTCAGCACTGCACACACGCCAGCCAAATGGTAAGCACACCCGCTCAGTGCTGCGCACATGCCACCCAAAAGCACACCTGCTCAAGTGCGCCTACTCAGCGCTGCACACACACCAGCCAAATTGTAAGCACGCCCTCTCGCGTGCACCCGCTCACGTGCACCCGCTCATCACTGCACATACGCCAGCTAAATGGCAAGCACAGCTGCTCAAGTGCACCCGCTCACACGTCAGCCGAATGGTAAGCGCACCCTCTCAAGCGCAACTGCTCAGCACGCACACGCGCCAGCCACATGGTAAGATATCGTAAACATACCCGGTCAAGCGCGCCCGCTCAGCACAGTCACAGCAAGAACTCGAAAGAGGGTAGCGTGTGTGCAGTGCTGCGCGTGTGCACTTGAGCGGGCGCGCTCACCATTTGGCCGGCGCGTCTGCGGGCGGTGCTTAAGTGTCAAAAAGCAGCGCACTGCGCCGTTTTCAGCAGTGCATCAAAGTAGTTTCCGGGAACAAAGTGTTGCTTTTGGCTGGAAACCGCTGCAAGCAAATAGCCTGCTTGAGGAGGACGTGTCAGGAGCATAGAAATCAGTCATGGTGCGATTTTCCAGACAAAACCTGTGCTCTTTTGAACTCGCCACAGCGAATTCCTTTTTGGATTCATGAAGGCATATGAGCCGTGTTCCTAGTTGCGGTTTTGAAAATGGCACAAAGGGACCCAGGCGCAAGATTTACCAGTGCCCTGTGCTATCTGCACCTCCCCCCTTCCCCCAGTATCCTATGATTTTGTTGTGAACATTGGCCCCTTCGCCGCATGCAGGGCACGAGTCGCGCCAGGCAGTTCGAAGAGGCAGAGACTTGCCTCGCGGAACTTGCCAGCCGGGGCCCAAAGGGGGCGCAGAGGGGATTCGGAGCCTGTCACAGGCAGGAGTGGGACGTTTTGTTTCTGGGTGTGTGTTGGTTTGGGGGCTTGCAAAGTGCCAATTTCTCGGTCAGACGGCGACCCAAACTAGTCCATCTATCTCAGCCGCAAGAAGTACGAAGGATGCCATGAAATGGACCGTCCTACAGTCCTACATGCTGAGACTTCAGGTTCAAGAGCATCAGGGTGAGCTAGTAGACATGGTAGTGGTCTTGAAACATGATGGTGGTGATGTTGATGAGAAGGAGAGCAACGAAGATGAAGACGAGATATGAATGCTGACGATGGTTGTAAAGGGTTTGCTTTGGCAAGCTGATGCCCCGGAGGGGATGCTTCCAACTGCTGTGGACGATGCATTCGCCATTGAATGTTTCTGGTCCCTTCAATTTCAGCGCGAACAATACTGCAACTCTTTCGCACTGTTCACCACACGTGCTGGGCACGGGCGCAGCAATGTGGCCATGGGCATTTTGGGAATGTCATGACACTCTGCGGCCTCGCAAATTCATAATGCGAAGCGACGGGACTCGCTGTGGCTCACAGCTCACAACAGTTCACACCGTGGCAATTTTCCCAGGCAGCTCAGTTTACTTTTGAACAGATAGCTGTTTTTGCATTGGAGGGCAGAGTGCTCTGTGTGTTTGGAGCAAGTTTGAAACTGCGGGCACTCTTGCATCACAGGCATGCGTGCCCACCGCAGGAGAACGCCCCGACTTCGCGGAGTGCCGGGAGATGCTGGCCGCCTGGGAGGCTCGAGCCGAAAAACATTGCCACCGCGCCCAAACGGCCACGCGGAGCAAAAGGGCTCCAACGTTGAGTTGGGGAGATTAGCATTGGGAGGGTGTAGGCTACACATGTGTTGCAAGATTGTGTTTGTGTGTGTGTGTGTCCCCGTATCATGCTAGAGGGAGCGATGTTCTAATAGTCATCATATGCACCGTGCCTTCGGCGAATGGCTCAACATGGCGATGCCAGTTTAGGGAAGACCTCAAGCTCCAACCAGGGACTGGGCAAGCCCAGATGTCTCGCTAGCATTAGGGGTACACAAGCGCGGTTTGTTCACGTCATAAATAAGAACAGCGACGGGGGCTTCAATTTGATACCACCAGGCAGAACTCTGGCCTTGGATTTCCTTGCACAACAGAAGGATACCTTCAGTTCTCCAAACCAAAGGGTGAGTTCTAACGTCTGGGTCTTTGGGGCAGGTGCCCTCAACGAGCCATGCAACGCACACCGCGGCTCAGAATGATCCAGGTCTACATCTAGCAGCGACTCCTCCCTCAGCCAATCCCATTCACTCACGAGATACATAGCTGCTATCAACATGTTCTGCCAGCTTCCCGGTTCAGGGTCGACAAACGATAGAAATGCAGTGCTTGCATGTTCTTAGACTCACAAGAACACGCGCCAACGCACACACTTCAGGGAACCTAGAGGCAGACGGGATTGCACAACCTTGGCTGATGGGGCGGGTGCCATTGTGAACGGAAGCAACCTTGGTAGGGCCTCTCTGTGCGCAGCCAATTTTCGGAGAAAGAATAGCCCCAGGGCAAGAGATCAATTGCTTCTCATTGGGAGCCCTGTTCATTTCTTCTCGCGCAAGGTCCGTGCTTGATCGGCCTTTAGATTCCTGGAGAAATGACAACGAGCCCTGAGCAGCCAAGGTCCTCTGAAGGTTTCCCAGGCTTCCGAAGCGTGTTGCGCGGGCCCTTTTGGCGGTGTTCGTATATCTTTACGGGTCACCTTGCAGGAGCAGTTCTTTTGAAACAGCCTTCCAGGACTGGTGCAAAGAGGGGAATCCGGGCTCAATTTGCTTGGTGCCAAGGGCTTGCGTTCAGGACCGTTTTGGCAGCTAGGGAGCCCCCAGATGGCTTGTCTCATGATGTCCCTTGCAAACCTTCCGCGAAAGGAAGGGTCCCCAGTTTTGAGACGCAGCCAACTCCTTCTCAGCAGCGCAGGCCGTGGCGATGTGCAAGCAGCTCAACAATGCATGAGAGCTGCACGAATATGCGTGAATGAATGGAGGTTCTACCCTCACTCGTGCCATCCACTCGAGTGTGGAGCACGATGTTTCATTAGTCAATGGGACTTTGAGGTGCGAGATTGCAGCAAGACTCTGCTTCGCGCAGCAGACATGAAAGGCTTTCTGCTTTGGTTTTTGACTGGTGTCGGTTATGGCCAAAGAGATGGCTGCCACCCGAAAGTGGCGTCAGTACCTGCCACTTGGCGAATTTTCTTACAACACATGGCCAACGTGTAACTCGTTTGGGGGTGTCCAACAACTTCGTAACCAATTTCGGAGGGTGTTGAAAATTTGAGCAACAAAGAAACAGCCGGTCTGGAGCCCTATTCCAGCCCAAATGCGTGTTGTAAGCTTGTGCAGAGGCCCTTTTCTGCTGATGATGTTGATGTTTCATGTTTCTTTTCGCGCGCAGCATACAGTCAGCCTCTAGGGGCTTGGAGGCCTTTTTCAGTTTGAGGGGACTTCCCTTTGGACGCCTCACCCGTGTTCTCCGCAGTTCCATCGCCTCGCGTCTTGGCTTTCCGCATGCCGGCCAATCAAGTCTGGCACTGGCAGGCTTTGGGGTGTGCAAGTTGGAGCCATTTGTCTCGGTATCCAAGGGCTTGCCCTCCGATATGAACGCCAAAAGGAAAATGACTGGTTACCTGTGGTAACTGGGATTCTTCATTTGGAGCCAACCAGACGAGTTGCTCACTTGCAAACAGCAAATTGTTTGGTCATGCCGCTGGATATGATTGCCCGCTTTGTTCTTGGGTATATCTGTTTAAAGGACATGTACCATTTTGGGTTTGCTGCTGTTTGACAGGGACACCAAAGGAATCCGCTCATTTTCGTGGCTCCCCATATCACTTTGTACCTGCCTAAGGCTTCAAAGACTCGATCCAAAGTGCTCCGAACTGTGCGTGCCATGGACTTCTAACAGAAGCCAATGCTACTTGGCAAGGGGTAAGTTGAAAGCGGAGCAGCCTGACTCCCAAACGGCTTGATTTGGAATCAGTGTGGCTGGTTTCCCCCAAATGCAAAACACGAGGTGCCCAAATTCCCAAAAATGGAAAACGCACTGAGGGTGTCGCCTCCCAGCTTGTCTCCGCGCCGCCCCCGCTTTGGTGACGAGGCCACACCGGGGCCGGGATTCGTGGTGTCAGGGCGCCGCACCGTGTCCAGTAATTCGGGGCCTTTTGTTCGAGGGAGGCTGACATCTAAATAACCCGTGTTTCACTAAGCTTCTGAGGGAAGCGGAAGATGCTAACATGATGGAGTCGTTGACTCGGGGTCCATAGGAACAGCTTCGAGCTCATGTCGCCCGATGTGTTGGCCGACCGCTTGGGGGCACCTTGCGCGTCTCAGGGCCCAGAAATCTGCGGAGTCTCCGGCGGAACCCCATTTCACCACCCATGAACGCACCTAGTGCCTTGGGGGGATATGTCTGCGCGCGCCTGGAAGGCGGTGAAGTCCGTCCTCACGGGCTGATTGGAGTTCTCCAAAGAAAAAGTAACGAACATAGTAAGACCCCAAAATGGGGGTTTTCATTGCGTCCCTCTCTTCGGTGAAAGGGGTACCCGCGAAGAAAGCATCTTTTGCAGTGCCCGGACGTCAGGAAGATCGGGGTCGGCGCAACAGCGGGTCCATCGACCGCTTCCGAGACTCCTCACGGGCACGCCAGTCTTCCAGGAGCGAGAAATGGGGATGCGGTTTTTGGAAGCTGCGCGTTGCACCTGTTTGGGTGTGTCTCTTCTTTTAAGGGTACCCTTGTGTTTGGTGGTTTTGACGGGAAACCAAAAGGACCACCATTTTGGGGGTCCGCTAACACATACGCTGTTCTTTTCCACTTGGCATGTTTTGTCTTCCCATGTCGAACATTTTCCAGGTCTCCAAGCAGCAAATGCTGACAGTTGCATATGCCCGAATGTGTCCTATGTTGAAAACACGCAAGCTGAAACATGTCAAGTTCGCTGGCGAGTGACATAACCTGATTCGAGATAGATCCTCCAAGCATCTCAATCCCTGGTCTTGGCAAACCTGCTACGAGCCCCTTGGTGAGTGGGAAATGTTTGGACAAGTCATGCTGAGTAAGCGTTTGTCAGTGACAACAAGCTGTTTGCCAAGCCTGATGCTTCGATCTGGCACTCCTTGCGTGGTGAATTTGTCTATCATTGGAATCGATGACAAAATATCCTAGTGATTGTGCCTTGCCCGATTCGAAGTGGAAGAAACCACTCGACATGTTCTTGTGGAATCCCCAGCACTCAGCAAACAATCCCGCCAAATGGATAGCTTATCCGAGCCAGATGGCATGTGCATCCACCATCTGGTCAGTGGCGGGCTATGAGCAACCCCAAGAGGGCCAGTGACGTTTCTCCCCGTTCCACTCGGCAAGCAGGAGCCAGCCGTGCACTTCCTCAAAACACCCAGCCATAGGTTTCATCAGTCAGCTCCAGGAAAGTCCAGCGTCCGGTCCCCGACACCAGGCCGCCGGAGGATCGCTCGCGGCTGTCCTTGTCCAGGCGGCTTTCACCCTCAGGCACGGCTCGGTAAGCCGGCTACGAAAGCTACTGGGGGTTGTGAGAGGTTGTACTTCGGGTGGCATATGATGCTTTTGTTCTGAGCATTCAGAGTTATTTTCCACTGTCGGTCGCATCCTTGGTCGAAATGTGAGCTGTGTTCTGTGAAGAGCAGAGTTTGGCATCGGCTAGGAGGCTTTCAGTTTTGAATCCCACTACCGGTGGAGTGGCCAGCTTCCATTTGTTGAAGCACGCCTTTGGGACTTGGTCCTTGTTGGTTCTTGGTGAGCCCTTGGCCACGCTGAGTATTGCGCTACATTGCGCTTTTGGCATGCGTTGTTGACTTTTTGCATGCTGTTTGGACGACCCAGCCAGACATGAGCCAATCAAGTTGTGCCCTTGCTACAAGTTTAATTGACTGATATTGACTGTTTGCTCCGAGGGGACTCTTGGTGCATTCGACATCGGACTACTGCTGCCAAAGCTGGGTGGCAAAATTGCAGCAACTGTGATTGAGTCAATCACGAATTATGTTTTGGGCATCCAGGGCCAGCAAGATCCTTGGCTAGATTCCCCATTCAGCGACCTTCCTTCAATCCCGCCAGAGAAGTCAAAGTGAGAAGGGCTTTGATGGACACATGAACATTTGAAGCAGTACGACAATGCTGGAAGCAGACACTTGTCACTGCAACATGAATTTGCCGAGGCATAACACGTGCAACCATATCAAATGTTGCTGGATGGTTCACCCCATAAAAGCTGAGTGCAGCTCTAGCTTAGGCGAGCAACGGAAGCCAGGCTTTCCCGTTTATCAGGGTTGATCGGGCAAGTGGGCAGGCAGCCTCGACCTCTCGCCAAAGAGCAGCGAGGCAGAGCCGTTCTTTGTGTTTGCCACGCGGTTGTGATTTACTGAGTAGGCCACACTGTGAATCCTTCCCAACTTTCCGAAATAGCAGCCTTCTATAGAAGGGACGGCAGCTTTGGCTAGCTGGCGGCAGTGGGGCGTGGCTGAAGTTCCTTAGACCACATCATTGTTTGGAAGAGGCTTTCAGAAGCCTCCAAGCGAAAGTTACAAAAGGCTGTGACACAGCGCTTCTGCTTTCTCCTCGGTTTCCCGTTGAAAGCATCTCAAATTCGACAGGCAGAAATCATGGCAGGCTTGCCACTGAGGCACTGATGGGCGTCTCAAAGTATTGAATGGTTTCAACATGTGATTGCGGATCATACGGGAATCATGGACATGAAAACCACACAGAAATGCCTTGTCATGCAGTTCATGGGAAGGGTTGCCTGTACCAGTGTTTGAGGACATTGTACCATGATACAGTATTGCCGTCTGCCAGCTTTGCACCTATTGTGAATTTGCACAGAGGAATATGATTGCCCTCCCCGCAGTCTCCTGAGCTTCAGAAAAGCTTGCCAACATTTGAAGAGCAACACCAAGTCCGCACCAGTACCCCCAGTACCCCCAAAACAAAACAAACACTGGCAAAGTCCTTGCCAGGCTGGCACGCTCTCCAGCCAGTTTGCCGCAACTGCCCACCTCTTCGAATCTGGCCTCAGTCTAGGCCTGTCTCCTTCAGGCAGCGCCTTGCCCCGCACTCCAAGTCGGCACCGTGACGATGCCAGCGACTACTCAGATGACTTTGAGGCACCCCAAGCGCGAGCAACGACCATGAGGGCACCTGGGATTGGGGTCAGACCAGGAACTCCTCCTGCTCGACCAGCAACGCCGTCGCAGCCAGCAAGGCCAGCACCAGCAGCACCTGGCGCACCTGCAGTGCCAGCCAGGCCAGCGCCCGCCGCACCTGGCGCACCCGCAGTGCCAGCACGGCCAGCGCCCGCCGCACCTGGCGCACCCTCAGTGCCAGCAAGGCCAGCCCCCGCCGCACCTGGCACACCCGCAGTGCCAGCAAGGCCGGCACCCGCCGCACCTGGCGCACCCGCAGTGCCAGCAAGGCCAGCGCCCGCCGCACCTGGAGCACCCGCAGTGCCAGCAAGGCCGGCGCCCGCCGCACCTGGAGCACCCGCAGTGCCAGCAAGGCCAGCGCCCGCCGCACCTGGCGCACCCGCAGTGCCAGCAAGGCCAGCGCCCGCCGCACCTGGCGCACCCGCAGTGCCAGCAAGGCCGGCACCCGCCGCACCTGGCGCACCCGCAGTGCCAGCAAGGCCAGCGCCCGCCGCACCTGGAGCACCCGCAGTGCCAGCAAGGCCGGCGCCCGCCGCACCTGGCGCACCCGCAGTGCCAGCAAGGCCAGCGCCCGCCGCACCTGGCGCACCCGCACCCGGTGCACCCGCCGTGCCAGCAAGGCCCGCATCAGCAGCACCCGGTGCACCCGCAGTGCCAGCAAGGCCAGCACCAGCAGCACCTGGCATAGCAGCGGCCCCAGCGGCTCCTGTTATTCCTGGCTTGCCAGCGAGGCAAAGTCCTGCTGCACCCGCACTGCCCGTGGCGCCCGCAGTGCCCATGCCAGCACAACCTGCGGCTCCTGCACCTATACCTGCAGTAGCTGCCGTGCCAGCACCCCCCGGTTCTGCATTGACTCCTCCAGTGCCGCCTTCGCCGTACCCAGAAATCCCCAGTGTGCCTGGTGTACCACTTCCCCCACCGCCGCCACCGCCGCCAGATCCAGCCATGGTGGAGGCAAAGCAGGACAATGGTGCAATAGTTGCCACATCCTGAAAGCATGGCTTCAAGTAGTTTTAGAACACGGAATAGTCATGGACATACCACCCAGGTGGACAAACAAACCCCCACTGCCCATTCCAGCAACTGCACCTTCAGCATTCCGCACACGCTGGCGCCTCAGGACGACGAGGCGCTGCTCCAGATGTTGGGGGACTCCCCGCTGCGGCGAAGGAGCCGATCCCTGAAGACCTTGCGCCGTGGCAGCCGCAAGCTGCAGGCGATCCTAACCCAAAGTTGAGCAGATCGTGGGACTTGCCCGGATGGTACTCCTACAAATCACCAAAGGCTGTGCCTTGCAACTTCCACCAGCCAAAACCTATAGTTCAGCCGAGTGCCCTGACCTCCATATCCAAGGCAACGCCGAATTGTTTCCATCGTTTCCGGAAGTGAACTGATTGGTTCCACATTTACTTCCATTGTGAAGTTCAAAAGCTTCCCGATACGGCCTGTATATGTTTAGCATGCCGTCATCCCTTCCAATTCAGGGGCTGTTCGGTCAAGCCGAGTTCGGCTTATTTGCGGCATTGGGCAATCCTTGCCTTTAACTTTACGCTCGTTGTCATGTTGGAGCCCGCACGAAAAGCAGCACGTCCGCAACCCGCAAGAGCTTTGCGCAAACCTGAGGCCGTGAAGCCACATCCCTCCATCCTTCCCGATTTGTTGGACACCTCGCTTGTGCAGGCATGGTCTATAGGCAAATCTCAGGCTGAGGGCTGAGGTCCGATGCAAGTTCACTTAAGATGAGGCATCTCCTGCCAAGGGAATCTAGTTCAAGGAACTCGCAGCTGTTTCGGGTCTTCCACACCTCCTTACCTCCAGTCCAGACAGAACCTCGAGGTGCAGCACTTTGGTTTGCTGAAGGCTCAAGTTGGCGTAAAGCTCCGAGACCGAAAACCCGCAGTCCCGCAGGTGGTGGTGCAGCACCGCCGCGAGCTGTGCAGCGCCATTTGCGAGGTGCTGCAGCTGCCAGACCTGGTGCTGGACGCCGACGTCGGGGGCCCGGCAGATCCGAAGCTTTCGGGAGCCGGACGAGGAGCTGGAATTCTCCGATGAAAATGGTGCCTTTAGGGCTTGCTAAGGAGCTACCAGGAGTTTTTTGTTGGACATGGTGGCCAAAGAAAGAAGGAAGGAGAAGATAGCTTAAGGGCTTTGGAGTAGAGCGGAAGGCTTGCCCCCAGGCCTGCCCGGAAGGCCAGTGTGTCTAGTTCACAGCAAGCTGGCGAGAGACTGTAAATATGTAAATGTTGGGGTCAGGGGTCCGTCGTCATTCTGCTATTTGGATAGCATGGTGAAATGAGTATAGCTGCTCAGTTCCACTCAGACTTTATTGGTTGCAGAAGAAGCTTGGCCACGGTCTTGGCCTTTCTCTTGGCTGACTCCACGCATTTTGGGGCACGCGCGAATTAATGATTCACAGCCTCGTCTCCTCTGCTCGCTTCACCTGCGTATGTTTGTGCGAGAGCCCCCTCTTTGCCAAAACTGCAAAAACCAGAACGAGTCACCGGAGAGCTTTGCGGCTGCCAAACTGAGTAGGAAAAGCTGGGTTGACAGATGCGGTCAAAGCCCTGTAGGAGTAACCGAGACTGGGGTTCCTATCAGAAGGATTTCGTTAAAGGGTTGGCCATGCTCAATAGCCACCTCGCGCTGCAGTTCAGGTGACCGTCGCTGGGGTGCGCCTGAAACGCGGCATGCAGCTCGCGGCTTGACAGGAATAGCAAAACAATGGAGAAAAAAAGCTCGGAGTTGCGCGCGATTCTCGAATCACAGATTTGTGTTGTGCCTTGTGTTTGTCGTTGCTTGCCTTGCTTCCTTAAAGGGCCCATTTTTTTCTGCCTTTCCATGAGGGGGTACAGTACTTCCATTTGCTTAAGAATATTTTGTTATATTCCCTTGTTGGTTTTAAAAGGAATATATCACTACTGGAAATACTTTATTCTTTTCAGGGGTCTTAACCAAATGGAAGGGTATAAAGGCAGCAGGGGGTCCTTTCAGGGCCCCGGTGCTTTGCTTGAGCGAGGTGCCGCCGGCTGCCGCGGGCACGGGCCTGGCACGGTCCAAGGAGCTGCTGCAGCGGGGCCTGGAGAAGGCGGTGAAGCTTACCTTCGCCTGGCCGGACCGGGGGGTCTCCTCCAATCAAATTACACGTGTAGAATATATACATATATACATACATGTATATATATATATAGCTATAAACCCATGTATTCGGCTTGGTGTTCCGAGTTTCTAGGAGATGCGGAAGGGCCAGCAACCGAACACTAGTGATAACTTGCGTGTAGATTTACAATGGGCGCGGAAGGTTTGCGGAAGGGCGACGGAAGGGCAGTTTTCAGGAGAAGTAATTTTGCACAACCGTGGTGGTGGTTTTAAGCCCAAATATGACAAGGAAAACTGCACGAGTGAACCGGGAAAGCACAGAACGATGCTACTTCTAGGCAGGTGGTGCATGAGGCATGTGGGGGGATGTACTTGTAGCTGGCGGTTTCCAAAGTGTTGCTGCCGTTTAGTCTGACGACCTAGACCCTTTTGGTGGATGTAAAGCAAGACGAAAGAGAAAGAGACCAGAGCAGCTTGCTCCAACTGGATGCAAGTTGTGTGCATCGCCAGGACCATTTGGAGGACCCCGCTTGAGAGGAACGAGAGTCGGGGGGCAGAGACTACGGCAGTGTTGGCACCAACAGCAACCAGCAAAACCAAAAGATCACCTTGAGGTACGCCACTTGGCTTTGCTTTCCACTCGTGTAGCTTTGGGCCACCTGAGTTTTTTTTGGTTGTGGGACTCTCATGGACTTGCGGCGGCTAGTTCCGAACTTGAGGCAGAGAAGACAGGCATCGCGGTGTTTCCCTTTTTGTTCCAGCATGTGCAAGAAATTTCAAGGCCGCCTTTAGGCTTCCCATTCCCATACACCTGGCAACTTGTCAAGCGCCTCCAGCGGTTGGCTTTCTGAGGCTTCCGCTTCAGCCAGCATGGTGCAGTGCTGGCAGCGAAGTTTCAATGTCTTGAGAAGATGTCACAGCTCTATTGCAGAGCCCTGCAGAACTTTTGGCCCATCAATTCCGGTGGCTGTCAAGACTCTCTGTGTTGATGGGACAGAGCCCAGTCCTATGTAAGGTGAAGTTGCTGGGGAGCTTTCGACAGGACCCTCACTTCATGGCGCTACCCTGGAAGTGCCCGCAGTGCCGCTTCCCCTACTGGGTTCAGGCCACTTGCCAGGGTCACAACCAAGATTCCAAAGGACACATGGCCAAGAACAGGACATGCCTCCACAACGAGCCAAAGCTTTGTGAGGTTTGGAAGGGGATGACAGTCACAAGTCTGGAGCCATTGAAAATACTCATCATTTCTCACCGCGCTTTGTTTCAGACTTGGCGTGTGCATTGAGCCCTGGTTGGGAGCCGCTCGTGAAATCCTTGCCTAGCGGCCGCTGATCCAGTTGCAACGATGCAGTCAAGTGCGCGCGCGCTGCACAAACTCACGGTGCGATGAATCGGGCAAGTTGACGGAGCTCCCCAGCACCACTTTGAAACAACACGTATGGCGTGAGGCAAGCAGCCTCGCCAAATGGTGCATACTATCCACATGGTTTGTTTCCAACGAGCTCTGCTACTTCGTTGGTTCAGGTTGGCTTGGGAGCATGGCCAGCTAGAAGAAGAAAGAAGTGAAATAATATGAAGACAGAAAGATCATGCCTTGTTATATTAAGATGCCTATATCATGGAAATGTGTTATGTTGTCTCTGTATTGGTTTCTTGGGTTGAGACTACAATTAAGAAATGGTATAAAAGGCAAACATATCAAAGTTATGTTTCTTACACGGATGAGATGGGATAAGAAATAGACATTCATGATGAAGAAAGGAAATGATAATATATTTATATCTTCTTATCTCTCGTTCATATCATGTCAGGTTAGGTTGGTTGGCATATTAGAGTGTACAATATGTTGAATCGGCAGGTTTGATAGTCGGCTGAATGTGTCAGGCGCCTGAGGCGTTGTCCGGCATCTCTTTGCTGCGGAGCGCCCTGCCTGGCGTGGAGCAGTATGTGGCCCCACGGACCAAACTGAGCCGAAGAGACGCAAGAGGCCCCCGGAAATGTGGATTTTTGGCGCCCGTGCGTGATTCAATGACAGGATCTCAAGTGCGCGGGCGTGGAGTTGGTCAGCCCGCTAGTAACGGTTTGGATCAGTTTTCCCTGCCCGATGCATTATCCGGGTAGCCCCTTTTTTACAGGACATCAAGCGTGGCAAAAGAGCTGCGCTATCAAGGGTTATGAGCCCAAAGTGTTGATCGCCCTTTGGCCATGGACGCGGGGATGCGGAGGCGAAGGGCGAGGTCGGTGGATGCAGTGACCATGGAGGGCACCATGGTGGCAGAAGCCGCTCTTCAAGAAGAAGAACGAGGTGGAGAACCACGGAGAGGTCAGCGGCAGGAGGTGGACGTAAACCCTTTCTGGAGCTCACGGGCGGTGGATGCAGCAAGGCTGCGGGCAATGAGGCCGGAGGGTCTGCCCAAGGTCCCGGACACCGTGAGCCCCCAGAAGGTCGAGACAGAGATGGACGCTTGGGGAGGTGTCGGTGGCGCTCCTGTCTTCCTGGGCAAGAGCGTGATGGAGTTGGTGGCCACCCAGATGCTGCTGGCAGTAGGACGAGAACAGAAGAGTTCTGGAGCGAGATAAAGAGGGACCTGACAGCGGACCTGGAGAATGCGGGAAATGCCGGAATGGCCAACGGCGGCGAGCATGGTCTGCGCAAAAAAGGTCGACGTCCAGGTGATGGGCATGAACGAAGCGGAGGTGGAGCTCTACTACATGGGAATGGAAGAGAGCCACCGCATCATGGTGACCTAAGGCCGGGTGAAGGACAAGGGCCATCGGGGAAAGGAATCGGAAGGCCTGGAATCATGCGAGGGAGACCTGTGGAACGTGAAGCCGAACTACGCGGTCCAGGCGGGACGGAAGGCGGAGTTGGGACCGGACCTATCAGCCAGGAGGACCAGGAGAGCGAGCCTTGATCTTGAAGAAGCTCACGGACTTGGGCAACCTGAGGAACTATACGGAAGCGGCCACAGCACTGAGGGAATGGCGGAGGTACTACCTGCGGGCGCAAGAGATCGGGGCTACGCTTCCGGACCCTTGCAACTGCGATTTTTCTGCACCTGCGCCTTCACCTCTCCGCGAGCTGCCGCCCAGCTCGCACTTCGCTACCTTCGCCGCCGGCTTCGGGTTTGGTCGGCTCCCCCCATACGGGTTCCCCGGCTTCACAGTGCAGTCTGCTTTCCTGTGGGTCTCGCCCCCCCCCATCAAGCGTCGCGCCGCCTTATCTGTGACACCTTCCCAGTCGTGGGGCCATTTGCAACTCCGGCCAGCTCTGCAACCATTCTCCGAGATGAAGTACCTGCAGTTGTTCGCATCCTTCTTTGCGGGTCCAGGTCCATGTTGATGACTACCAGCATGCTCATTCCCGCCACTCATCGCTTTCACCTTGGCCACCACTCCTTCACTGGCCGTCGCTAGAAGCAGCTCGGAGTAGCTCCAGATCCCCAGCGATGTTGGCGCTGTGTCCAGTCCCAACTGAGATCTCGCCTGGGCTACCCTGAACGCCTGCGTTCCACCTTTGTTTACCAGTTGAACCACCCGCCAGCAAGGTCGGTGGTGGAGAAGCCAGCAACATGGTTGAAAAAGATACTACATCGGCAACCGCGACTACTACAGGTGGTGGAACTATGGCCGGTGGAGCGGGCAGCGGAACGGGGGAGTTGCTAGCCGAGGCGACCAGTCTCCTTCGATTGCTGAGGTTGCCGTCGATGAACGCGGTGATCGTGATGAACCAAATGGGCAAAGAAAGTCGCGGCATGGGCCTTCTTGACGGAGGAGCAACGCATGCACTCAGGCCTGGAAAAAGCCAGGCGGAATGGAACCAGGCCGAGATTGTGGAGGTGCACTTGGCGGATGGTTCGAGCACAAGAATGCGGAGCAAGCCGGGAACGTTGACGCTGCTGGCAGAAAAGGGCACGCAGGTCATTGCGCCCATGGGAGCAATGACGGAGGTTGGCTACATGGTGACATGGTCCAACGGCGTGTGCGCGGTGACTTACAAGGGCAAACCGGTGGAGGTATGTCCTATGGTTGAGGAGGACGTGGCCCTGGAGATGATAGACCAGATGGAGCACAACAAAGCAGAGCTCAATTGAAAACTGGCGATGCTGAAGGGCCAGGTGGAGTCAACCAAGAGCTTGACCTATGAGGAAGCCATGCTGAAGGCGCTGAAGGAGTTCTTCGTTGATGTCCCGGACAGCTTGTTGGCAAGATTGGTGGTCACGCAGGAGTACGACGTCATGAAGCTGCCGTGGAACAGGCGGAGGAGGAGAACTATTGAGAGAGCAGGAAGAATCCACTTGCATCTCTTCTCGGGCACGGAAAAGAAGTGGGCGGACATGGAGATGAGCGAAACGATCATGATCTGGATAAGGTGAACAACCCTGGGCAGGATTTGCTCAACGGCGATGTCTACGGCTACCTCATTGCCTTGGCGAAGAGTGGAGCTGTGGTCAGTGTGATAGGGGGTCCGCCCTGTCGCACTGTGTCTGCTTGCAGATCAAGATCGCCAGGGCCCAGACCGGTGAGGAGCGAAGAACATCTATACGGGTTCTCGAACCTCACGAATTCCGAGAAGGAGATGGTAGACGGGGACTCCGTACTCTGGGGACGTTGTACATCGTGGCAGAGGAGACCGCGAGAAGACGGAAACTCCCCGCGGTGGCGTATGGGCAAGAACAGCCTCGGGACCCTGGGGACTACAGGGTGGACATTCCGAAGGAAAAACTGGTCAGCGTTTGGCGGTTCCGGGCGTGGAAGGCATTTGCCAAGCGGTACGAGATGGAGATGATCCACTTTGATCAAGGACCGCTAGGGCACGAACGAAGAAAGCCGACGACAATAGCCACCAATCTGGAGCAGATGCGGGGACTGGGGGAGGGAAGATGAACCGGCCACAGTAGGAAGTAAGATCGCTAGGGAAGATGAACCAGCGACAGTAGGAAGGCCTGACGGGGAGGAAGCCAAGAAAAAGGGCCTGAGAAGATTGGGCAGGGAAGATGAACCGCCCACAAAGAAGTCCAAGGCAGATGAACCGGACTCAACCCTGGAGGATGGCCGCGGGACCGCAGCTGTTTTGGATAAGAACCACTGCCCATCGGGCTGCCCTCCCAAGCTAGGTGAAGTTCAGGCTGGGATCATGGCGATTGGTGCAAGCCTTGTGGCAAAGGCTGAAGGAGCCAGAGCCGAGGCGGAGATCTCCTGCCCGCAGCGTCATGAAGAAATTGTGGGTGGGGCCGCGAGTTGGCCAGGACGACTCTGGGGTGAAGCCTGCAAGAAAAGAGCTCGACGAGGTCGATGAGCAGCGGAGCAGGAGTTGGTCGCAGGAGAAGGGGCTTGAGCGGCGGAAGCCAACTTCGATGAAGCTGATCGTTGACGATGTGGAGGTGGAAGTTAAGAGGCAGAAACATGGTCCCGGAGGGGTTCATGGAGTCGCCTGGAAGGTGGAATCGGCTGGATCAGGAGGTGGTGCAGCTGGAAGTGGAGAGGAGGTTCGCATGGAGTCTGGAGCAAGGGATGAGATCGAGGAGGAGGGCGGCAGCGCAACGTCATCGGGGGCACTGCGCAGGCCTTCGTTCAAGAAGTGCAACACGAGTTGGAACCAGTTCCAACACGACCACGCCGGGCGCGGCTGGTCCATGGACTTCATGAGGAAGAAGTACTACGAGGAGAAGTACAAGAAGGGAAGGTAGGTTTTTGGGTCGTGCCGGTAAATAACCCGGCCGGCGGAGCGGCACATTTTTTACAGGACATCAAGCGTGGCAAAAGAGCTGCGCTATTAAGCCCTGAAATCAGTTGAACATCATTGGAGCATACTACGCATGGCGGACTCCTGAAATGAAGAAGATGCAGGTGTGGGATTTGTTGACACTTTTGATAGGGATCAAAATTTGGGGAAAGAAGAAAAAGCTTCACTGCTGAACTAATGTATACTAGCAGCTGCCGCACGCGTTGCCTGTGATACTGTTTGCGTATGGAGGTTTAGGGTTAGCCCTAAATCCTAGAAGCATCACACAAACTACATACTTCATAGGGGAGTTTAATCAGAATGTACCTTGGATTATACAATCCTTGGATGCTTTCCTTTTGGGTCTTTACAGTAAGATAATGTATCCGACGATGAATTGAGATGCAAGGGAGGGTTTCAGTTGGTTGACCGTACTCTAGACGCCTCATATTATAATTGTCCATAGTTTGTAGGGGAGTGGAATTAAAGTCTACTATGGATTATAGAGTTCGTGGATACTTTCCTTGTAAGTCTTTAAAGATAATGTATCCGCTGATGAAATAAGATTCAAGGGAAAGCAATGTACTCCTAGATGCATCATATAATCGCAACAGTTTATATATAGGGGAGTTCAATCGTTTGCACAAGGCAGGGGTTCAGATCAGCCAAATTCAAACAAGGCTAGGCATAGGGTGCCCTTCATGGCATCGGCCGACGAATCGAGCGTTGCAACGCCTGACAAACAGCATGGACCTGGAAAGATTTCAATCATGAAATGCCAGCACTCACAAGCTGAATTGTTCGTCTCAACTCCGAACATGTTGGAACCAATGGGCAACTCGCAACTCCTCACAGTCATCTTTGGGCCAGCCGAAGCAACACCAACATCGCTCGCGCAGGGGAATGCAAGGTCCTGTGGCCAAGTCGGAGTCTAACCCTGGTTTGAACCAGCGGCCAGCGTGCAGTTGGGTAAAACGAGGTGGCACATCTCCCCCAGGATTTGATCACGAACTTCACCTTCCTACATTTTACGTGAGTTGCGCAATCTACTTGCACTCTGGTGCACTTTCTGCACCTACACACGCAAAAAACAACGAACGAGCCGCCGCGGCTGAGGACGGCCCTGCGCGGGATTTGTGGGCCCTGAGCGGCCTAGCGCGCAGGGAGAGCCTCACGGAGCACCAGCTCCGCGAGATGGACAACAGTTTCAGCGCGCCCCGGTTTGTTGAAGTTGCGAGGGATCTGCCTCTGTTCTTGTGCCGAAAAGGCAATGCCTCACTCACTGTTTGATACTTTGTGGGGTTGGACCATTTTAGTGGCAAGCAAAAGTTTGGATGGTTTTTGGCCAGTCCACTCAGCAAGTGAGATACCGGGCTGTGGTGTACTTTGTGTTGGGTTTTAACTACACACGTTTCAATTAGCGTGTCGGTTCAAGGTTGGAGCAAGAGATCCCTTTCTTCTACCAGGGTCACTGCAGAGGATGGTTTGCATGAGGATTTCTTGGGCCCAATGCGAGCTTTTGGCCAGCGTCCGTGCCAGTTCCGTGCAGAGGCTTCGATCCGTCCATCGGCTTTTTCTGAGCACCCCACAAACACAAAGAGGAGGATACTCATTATCCAGTGAGAGATACTCACATGTGTTTGCATGGCCTGGTATGTAGTGATATAGGCGAGATGGTCAAGCGTAAAGAAATCCGAAAACAATTGATGCAACATCAATTGGAAGACGGATACAATCCAATGGTCAGATTGGGACCCCCTGGGACAGTACTGGGCAACTGGGTGAGTATTGCTTTAGTTCCGATTCAGTACTGGTTTAGAACTTATTTGCATGTGCTACAGCACTGGCTTGGATTTGAGTGCATTGGCTCAGTAACAGTTTAGCATTTTCTAAGTTTGTATTAGCAATGATGCAGCTTTTTACTACTGCACTATGATTGGCTTAGAGGTGGCTTCCATGGTATGGTTGCGAGTCGCCAGTGTTAGTTCGGTACCTGTTTCCCTTCTCACCAAAGAGGCTCCTAAGAAATTCCCTTTGAAAAGGACATGATCTGCAAAAAAACCCAGTCCGGTTCCATGTCAGGGAAAGTATCGGACGATGGATTGCTCTTTGGCAAGCTGGGCTTCAGAGTGCGTCAGGTGGCCATCTGACTTTCTGATCACAGTTCTCAGTTTTTGGAGTCAGGTTGAATAATATTGGATCAATTATGTTTATTTGAGTAGTGGCCAGGAGACATGCTGCTGTTTCAACGACAAAAAACGTTCATCTATTGACTGCCACCTGCCCCTTGTAATTTTGGCGATGAGCATTTCTTGTGGGAGACCAACTGTGATTGTATTTTGATCACTTCATTTGCAGCATGACCTCGTGTGAAGTTCTCTCTGTTCCCGAGTCACTTTGGGTGCCCTCAAGCCAAAGTTTGCCAGCAGCCCTTGCTATGCGCCAATAAACAACTGTTTGAGCCATCCAGCACCAAGCGAACATGAAGGATTCTTCCCGTCGGTGTCCTTTTTCGGCTGTTTGGTTGAAAATGCATGGCAGTGGTTTCAGTTTGTTTCTATTCCAGTGCCGTCCATGACTACACAAGGCTGGGGAGGTGACTTTGACATACTTTCATGGTGAAAGAAGCCTTCAGCCTCCTTTCCCTTCAGCCTGCCACTGGGAATTGTTTGACAGTTCAACTCATGGGGACACCGGGCACCGGCCGGCAGACTCGATGGTGGTTTCACCAGGCCGGCAAGGTGCAGTGCAGCGCTTGTGCCAAGCGCCTCACTTGGAGTACGGTGAACTGTTGCTGGGGGCCAAGGAGTGCGATGCGAGAGGGGAGCAAGGCATCCCCCCCGTTCTCGGATGGCTGCGGGAAAGACAAACCATTGCGCTAAAAGCGGAGAATCGGGGAAGTCGGGGAGTAGGGGCTAGGGGTGGGAGTGGTAAAGACAGGGGCGTTCTTGGCTTATGAGTCACCCCGCCAGAGGCTTGAAGGACCACAAGTGGATGACTCAGCGATGTGGTCACTGATTTCTAAACAAAGGGCCAGATGAAGTCATTCCAGGCCAACAAACAAGTAAGAGGTGTTGCTTCGTGTGCTGATAAGCGCCCTAAATATCAACCGAACTGTGATTTGGCCCATTCTTCATACGTACTCACTTGCACCGTTGTCAACCAACAAGTAACACGCAACACGCGAGAAGGTTGAAGTCTCAATCAAGAGGAGTTCTTGTCATGGCGTGAACAACTCGCACTTTGTCAACCAGCAAGTAACAAACACCATTTTAAGCAGATTAAAGAAAAGCCTCAATCAAGTTGTTTGAACAGGAAGAGTTGTCCATATTGTCCTTTAAAAGACGATCATCTGAAGAGATGCACACTAGGTGTCAACCAACACGATTGGTTAGATGGATAGGAGTGCTTAATGTCAAGCAAGGGTTGTTGCTTGGTGCTCGGAGCATGAGCAACTTGCCAGGGTTGCTCATCAGACAAACGGATGTTGTTACAGCTGACGAAGTTTCGGGGCTTGTCATCCCAAACTGGAGGAAGATAGTAACCTCACATCAGGGGCTGTGGGTTGCAGCACCTCGAAGCCTTCAACGTCTTGTGTTCCACGAAACACCACCCCCCCCCCCCTCCGATGGCCTGCCAAGCTTGTTAGTAGCCCAATGGATTTGGATTTCGCGGCATGCTTCAGTTGACCTGTGCGAGCAACGCTGAGGTCTGCTTTGTGGCCTCTACGTTTGCCACATTTGCATCTACCGCGCCCGCGCTGATCGGAGAACGCTTTGCTGCCCAGCTGGGCCAGCTGAGGGGAAAGCAGGCGCCGCGGTCTTTATTTCGGCTGAGCACTTCTTGAAACCCTGTTTGAGATGTCAGGCTTGCTTTCATGGTTTGGCATCCCCGGCAAGATCACAGGATGCCTAGGCACAATGTCATTTGCCAAGTCTGTGATTGGCTTTGCTGACTCCGTTAGACTGCCAAGGCGGTCGAAACCAAGAGTGTGTCGTCGGGCATTGTGTTTAGGCTTGGCCCATGGGGTGGTAACAACTCGGCCGGGAATTCATGACAATTGAGGCAGTGCATGATTTGGCCTCTTGGCGAAGACATATTCGGCATCCATGCTATCCTGGCCAGCTCGCTGTGTTTGAAAACAGTTCCATGTCATGCGCCGCAGATAGCATGCTACGATTGTGTGTGTGTGTGCGTGTGGTTTCGAGTGCTTGGCATTTGCCAGATGTTGTCCCAGACAGGCCCAATTCACGCTGGCAATCAGACTTATCCAGAGAAAAGTGTGCTTTTGCTGGGTCAAGTGGGGCCGGTCCCTTGAAAGGTGTTGAACAAAGCGCGACATCTGCACGTTTTCCCACGCAAAGTGGCCCGACTTGCAGGGGTCTACTACTCGCTGCTCTCCTCGCATCTCGAGGGCCGCTTCGATCTTTCTCCTGTCTTGGACTTCGGGAGCTTGGAGAGGCGGAGCGAGCAACCGCGAAACCGCAAGCGAGTCGGAAGCGATGCCTCGAGTTTTGCAACGTGCTCGGACTGGGCAGACGCCCTCCCTCACAAGTCTCCATTTCCAAAAGGGGTAGATCCGGTCTCAGCGACTGCCTGAGATTGTCTCAAGTGCTTCAGTGTCAGCTCCGTGCTTTAGCCTTTTGGAAAGTCTACTGGTTCTCAAAAAAGGATGTTTTGCTGAAGGAAGGCCGTTCCAAGCCTTGCTGCTCGAACCCAAGGTTTCCCTGAAAGGAAACCATAGGGGATGGTTTTTCTCGGGCTCATTCCATGTCTCATTCCCTGAGAGCCAGCAATTTCATCCCTAACAAATGGACCTTCGCATTCGCATGGCAGGTTTTTGGTCGAGGGCTCCGGGTGCCGGCTGCTTCAGCGCAAGGCTGGCCTTCTCGAGCCCTTGCGAAGCCATGCAGAGCGTCTCAGCTCCGAGTCGGACCGTTTTCCCTCGCCCTCCCTCTTGGTTTGGTGGGTTCCTTACTTCCCTGTGAGTGAGGCAACTCTGAAGGTACCGCCCTAGCCCTGGGTCTCTTATGTGCTTAGACTCTTGAGTCGACTTTGGGGGAGGCCTGAAAAATGCCCTATTTTGGCTCCGCGAGAAACTGCGAGGCCAATCCGACACACTGGTTTCCCAGTGTGAAGCTGGGCATGTGTCAAAACACGGTTTCGGTTTTCCCTAAAATGGGCTTCGGTGTCCCTTCCAACACGACAGCCCCCTCGACCTCCAGGAAGATGCGGCCAATGGCGGGGTCCGAGTCGCGCGGTCACGAGGGGGTTCCGAGGTGCTACGGCAGGGCTGCGCTGCTGCAGGCACAAGCCCAGCAGCTGCAGGGCGAGGCGGGGATTGAAGTCTCAGCCTCCAGGGCTCGTGGAGGTGTGCACCATCTGGGTTGTGTGTGTGTGTGTGTTTCGATTGTTTGTTTGTTTTGTTTTATTGCTTGTTACTTTTATTTGTGGTGTTTGCTTTGTTTTCGCTTTCTTATATATATATAATTGTTGTTTGTTTGTGTGTTTGTGTGTTTGTGTTGTTTGCTTTGTTTGTGCGTTTGTTTGTTTGCTTGTTTTGCGTGTGTGTGTGTGTGTGTTGGTTTTGTTTGTCTTGTTGTTTTTTTGTTGTTTGTTTGTTTGTTTGTTTGCTTGTTTGTTTGTTTGTTTGTTTGTTTGTTTGTTTGTTTGTTTGTTTGTCTTGTTGTATTGGTTGTGAATTGTTTGTTTGTGCTGCTTGCGTTGTTTTTTGTGTTTGTTTGTTTGTTTCTTTGTTTTGTTTTCTTGGTTGTTTGTTTTGTTTGTTTGTTTAATTGTTTATTTGCTTGTGTTGCTTGCTTTGTTTGTGTGTTTCATTGTTTGTGTGTGTGTGTTGTTTGCTTTGTTCGTTTGTTTGTTTGTTTATTTGTTTGTTTTGTTTGCTGCTTTTTACTTTTGCTTGTGTTGTTTGTGTTGATTGTTTATTTGTTTGTTTATTTGTTTGTTTTGTTTATTGCTTGTTGCTTTTTGTTTGTGTTGTTTGTGTTGATTGTTTGTTGTTTGTTTGTTTGCTTGCTTGCTTGCTTGCTTGCTTGATTGTTTGTTTGTTTGTTTGTGCTTGTGTGTTTGCTGTTTGTTTGTTTGTTTGTTTGCTTGCTTGTTTGTTTGTTTGTTTGTTTTGGTTCATTGGTTGTTTGTTTTACGTGTGTGTGTTGGTTTTGTCTGTCTTGTTTGTTTGTTTGTTCGTTCGTTTCTTAGTGTCTTTGTTTGTTGATTCATTGATTTATTCATTGTTTGTTTTGTTGGCTTTTGTTGCTTGATTGTTTGTTTTGTGTGTTTGGTGTTTTTGTTTCTGTTGCTGTATTTGTTTCATTTGTTTCATTTGTTTCATTTGTTTGATTTGTTTGATTTGTTTGATTTGTTTGATTTGTTTGATTTGTTTGATTTGTTTGTGTGTTTGTGTGTTTGGTTAATTGGGTGTTTGTTTGTTTGGTTGGTTGATTGTTAGTGTTGCTTGGTTGGTTTGTTTGGTGTGTTTGTTGTTCTTTTTTGCTTGTTTGCTTGTTCTGTGTTTGTTTTTGATTTGATTGGTGTCTTTCCGTGTTTTGCCTGTGTGTTTGTTTCGTGCTTGTTGTTTGTATTGATTGGTTTGTTTGTTTGTGTGTTTGCTTTGTTTGTTTGTTTGTTTGCTTGCGTTGCCTTGTTTGTTTGTTTGTTTGTTTGTTTGTTTGTTTGATTATTTGTTTGTTAGTTTGTTTGTTTGTGTTGCTTTGTTTGATTGTTTGATTGTTGTGTTTGCGGTGGCGGCACCTGAAACGGGCCAGGCGCTCGTTGTGTGTTTAACAGCTGTCCCTGCGCAGGTAACTCGTGTTCCCGGGGGGGGGGGGGGATTGGGATGGGTGGGCCGGGGGGGGGGCGGGAGGGTGTGGGGTACTAGCAGAGTTAAGGGAGGACACTTGCTACTCGTATTCTAGCTCAAATACACATGAGTCGCGCGTTTCGTTTTGCTCTTAGTTTGGTGTTGCTCTTGCGTCTCGTAGGTCGTGCTCAAATGTTTGTCCGCACGCAGTCCTGTCACTGTCTCCGAACTTCTGAGTTTGTCCGCTTTACCTGGACTCTTTGTTGGATCGCCTGACTCTGCCGAGTGACCTCTTGCCGCATCGCTTCCCGTTGAACTTCGCATCTCTCGGTGCCTGTTTGCCGCTCCTTCGGCCCGGTGCGGCTTGCAATGCTGCAGGAGTCTTTGTCTATTCCCTCTTCCGCAGCACCGGGTCTTGGCAGCCGGCGCATTTGCGGTTTCCCGCAGATTGCTTGGCTTGCGCTTGCACCCCGTTGTCCCTGCACCGCATGGTTTTGACTTGCAGCACCCCATACTGCAATCCCTGTGACTTCCCGTGAGCGCTCGCGAGCGCCTCCAAAAGTGCTGGTGGCATCGTGTCAGCCAGAAAATTCTATGTTTGGGAGTTCTTTAGGCGGTTGGTGAGACAAGCATTTGACATCTTTTGCTCTGTTGTTCGGGGGGTCATACACACTCAGATCTAGGCAAAGCATGCAGCAAGT
>CAUJNA010003234.1:492500-502500 GCA_963377175.1 Effrenium voratum
CCCTCATTCCAAGTTGCACTGCCAGTTTCTGATCTGCTGGCCTTTGGGCAAAGTGAAGTTCACATCTAAAAGAACCGTGTTGAATGTCCAAAGCAAAGCTATGTTTGAATTTAATAATGTGCCAGCCATACACGGTGGCGCCAACTGTTTGCAAATAACCCACACAGGGATTCAATTTTACATGAAGCTGTGAAAAAGGGCTTCTGAGATCAAACGGGTTTATGAAACTGAAAAGTCTTTGCCTGTGAACGCCCGAAAGTAGCCTAATTTGGAAGCTGGAAATGGACCGATCTTCGTCTTAGCTCTCAGCCACCAGCGCAGGTTGGTTCATGGAATGACCCCCCGAAACCATCCAACTGGCGATGCCTTTATTCTGGAGTCCCCAAACGGTTCATTCCCAACACAAGGAGTTTTTTGTGTTTGTTTTTGTTTTTTGTTTTTTTTCTTTTTTTTTCGTACCTATCGCAGCAGCAAGAAATGTCATGCCACACACACGTGGCCATCCTCTAGTTGTTGTTTTTTTTGGGGTCGGCGGGGGGTCGAGAGATAGAAACTGTAGCAATGAACAGAGCTGTGCTGCATCTCTTGAGATGCTGGTTCACTCAAGAGGTGTGTTCAGTGAACCGACGCCTACCAAACCAGTCCCACTCTTCAAATGCAAGTGAGGGCCGGGGGAAGACTAGAAGGGTCTGGATTGGTTGTCGCTAATGCTTGATTTGAAGCGCAGAGCTGACATTGAGATGGACTGAGGGGATCGCCTTGTGGAGTTATGTCCCGTGCGGAATTGAGTTGTTTTGCCTTTTTTTTAGTTTTACGCGGAGTCAAGCAAAAGAGACGCATGCCTCAATGCCTATCACAAGAGCGCTGGCAAGGCACAGCGCCTTTTGCTGTCCTTCAGCCCTTGATCCAACGGAGCATCACTGTGCGGCAACGCGAGCTTACTGGCTTTTGCGACGCTGAACTTTCCCTTGCGGGCTTGCTGCGTGCTGAAGGGCCTGGCAAGGTTCTAAAGCGGATTGGGATGTAGTATCCCAACCAATCCAAGGACACTTCCCCTTTTTGGCAAAATGCTCTTGGATTCTTGCTTGTAAGAAGCCCCTGCAAGGGAGATTGACACCCAAGTCCTTGAGTGTCCCCTCGGTTCCCCCCTTTGCTTTCTGTGTACTTTTTCCTGTAAAACCCTTTGCTTTCCGCTTCCCACCCGGAAATTCGTTACTTCATCTCCCGTTGTGGATCCTCCAAAAGTGGCGATCGTTTCAATGGAAACCACCAGAGAATTGATCAACTGATTTGGGGAAATCCGAAGGTATAGCATGTTTGCACGCGTAAGCCTTAGCCACAAGGCGCCAACCTGCGCTGCAATGATGTCATTTGTCTGGATGCTGTTCGACTTTCCGTGCAAAAGCAAAATCCGAAGGTGACCCCGTTCTGAGCAAACATCAAACGGTTGGTCGAGAAGCCAGGGGTTTGTCCAGGGAAACACCCCGGGCCGAAACTAGAGACACTGAGGCCTTGTTGCGGAGCCGGCAGCGGGACTCCGGCGCGGCGGCCGCCAGCTGCAGCGCGCTGCTGGAGCTGAGGCGCTGCTGCCGGGCCCTGCGCAGGCGGCGTGTTCCGGGTGCGTTTGCGCGCGCACGTGCGTGCGGGAGTGCGTGAGTTGGTTTGTTTGTTCGTTTGTTTGGGTCGTTTGGGTTCGTTTGGTTAGTTAGTTAGGGAGTCAATACTTTCATTCGAGACCCTTTAAAGAAAACGTACACAAAGAGAAGATGAGAGAAGCAAGAAAAGGATGGAAAGCAGGTGGTCTTTGACCTTGATCTTGCCCTGTGGCTCAATTGCCCTAGGTACCCCTATGGAAGTGAACCCCGTGATTAGAGGGTGTTCTTTCCTAGGCGGCCAATCAACTTAGCTTAACGCGGGTTTGTGGAGCTCCCTTTCGGTTGGGAAAAAGGAAGCCAAAAGAAAGAAGCGTTCGGGGTTGCCCTTTGTACTTTGAAACTAACCCGGAAAGAGAGCTTCCTCTTGGGAAAAGCTGCACCCATGTGTGTCTCGAAGTGAGAGAACCCACGAATGGCCAACCGGGCTTCCGTTTCCCTTTGAATCTCCTTTTGAACCACCCCCTCGAGCAGGGTGACCTCATAAAGCGACACGCACGTGTTCAGCGAGCCCCTCTTTGAGTTATTAACTTGATTTATTAACTTAGCCAGTCGCCAACGCGCACCAGCCGTGCCGTGCGTGGCTAATTCCCTTACAAATGCAGGTTGTCAGGTCTAGAGACGCTGGTTGAGTTCAGCAAAGGCCAAGTTCATGCTCCAGAGCCACAACAAAACCAAAGGCCACGCGTCAGCCAAAATGACGAAAGCAACATGAGCTTGGGATGCTGGGGATGCAGCAGTTGACGTCCAAAAGGTGCCGAAATACTGTACTTGGATTTTGGAGGCCGAAGGAAGTAGTTGGTAGTGTTTGCATGTATTCCAACCGCTAAGTTGGCCTCGTAAAGAACAATGTCACAGAAACAGACGAGACCCACTCCAAAGTAATGTCCCCCTATTATGCTTAAAGAATACCCTGGCAATTTTGTGCCGAGCCCACATGTGTTTTGCTATGCTTTCTCACAGTGCACCCAAAGTCATGCCATGTGCTCTACGGGTGGCTTCCCTCGGGATTTTTGTTGGTTTTCGCAGAGTCCCTGTTGCACGACGTGGCAATTGTGTGACAGCGATCCGTACATGATTCGCTGCACAGATTCATGGACACACCTACTGTGCACCCGTCAGATTATATAACTCTTGAACTGGATGTCATCTCAGGCAAGAAGGACCAGGAGAAGCTTGCTGGATTTGTGGCAGGCAGGTACCAGAGGCGTGAGTTCTATGGCGTCCATCTGTCTGGCTGTGCCAAAGAGCATTTGCCAGGAAGCAGAGCCTTTCCAGAAGCGAATTCGGCCGGGCATGTGGATATTGCCAGTGGAGCGCCAGGGCATGTACATAGAACACAGCCAGCCTGGTTTCCAGAATGCATCTTGCAGGATTCCGCAACACAAAGCAATAAGCCAACACAACTACACTCGGATGATTCGTGGGATCGTGCACGCTTACAGAAACAGGGGTTCGCAAAGCTGGTGTCCTTCCAACTTGGAAGTCTTGTGATTAGGGAAGCCAGGCCAATCGGCAGCTGGAAAGGGAGGTAAATGTTGAGGGCAGGCGTGTTTCGGAACACGCCGCCGATTACGTATCCGTCAAAAGTTCAGCAACATGTTGCAATCATCATGCTGAATTATATCAAAATAGTACAGGTATCATAATGTTGGACTATTGTTAAAGAGAGTTTAATGTACATTTCAATACTCCAATATAGAGTGTCGTTGTTCTATTCTTTTGGTAAGAAAATTGATTTGTATTATGTTAATTAATAATATATTTAGATATTTAGAATTATAAAAAAATACAAATTAAATTTATATATTAAAATTAATTAAATAATATATATATTATATAATCTATTTATGATTGTCGAAAATAATTGTTTATGGTTTATTTATTTTTTTATTATATTATTTAAAAAAAAATATAATTTAATTTAAATATTTTTTTTAAAAAAAAAAAAAATATTTAATAAAAAATGTATTTATTTGATTCTTTAAGATTGAGAAATAATTAATATTTATTTTTATTTTTAATTCTTTTTTTATTTTATAATTAATTTAATTAATGTTAATTAATATAAACCAATTTTAAAAATCCTTAATTTAATTTTATAAAATTTTAAAAAAATATAAAATTAATTAAATCTTATAATCATGATTTAATCTTAATTCCGATTAATATTTTTTTAAAAATGGGAAAAAAAAATTGTTTTTTAATATTTTCCTAAAACCATAATATAAAATATGCTTTTAAAAGCCTATTAAATGTCCTACTTATATTTATTAAATCCATTTATAATATATATTAAATCTTTTTAAAAATAATAACCCTATTAAAAATACAATATGAAATTTTATATAAATATAAACCTATACTAAACTCATTATTCTACTATTCTTTATATATTTTTTTTTTTTTTTTTTTTCATTTTATTTCTTAATATTAATAAAAAATTTATAAACCTTTACTTATCTTATATAAAAAATAATATGGTTCTTTTAAAAAACCTATATATATATATATTTCAAATATAATGTAAAATGATATTCTTAATTTAAGATAATAATTATTAACATAATTTAATTTATTCTTAAATTAATATAATCTAATTTTATTATTAACTATAATTTATTGTTTTTAATAACGGTCTATAACAAAGCTAGGCAACAAGATTAGGCAACAAAACAAGTAAGCAAGGCAAAGAACGTAAGCAAAACAGACAAAATAACAAAATAGACAAAATGATAAGGTAGATAAAGCAAGCAAGCAAGCAAGCAAGCACGGACGCACGCACGCACGCACGCAAGCAAGCAAGCAAGCAAGCAAGCAGGCAGGCAGGCAGGCAGGCAAGCAAGCAAGTAAGCAAGCAAGTAACAAAGCAAAGCAAAGCAAAGCAAAGCAAAGCAAGCAAGCAAACAAACAAGCAAGCAAACAAGCAAGCAAAGGCAAACAAACAAACAAGTAAACAAATAAAAAAGAAGTAAAGACAAGTAACCAAACAAATTAGGCAAAATAATATAAAGCAAGTAAACATACAAATAAGTAAGTAGGAAAAGAACCAGAAGCAGGTAAAGATAAATAGATAAGTAAGCAAAAACAAACAAAACAAATAAATTATTAAAATAGTTAAATATATAAATAATCAATAAATAAACAAACAAATAGGTAAACAAATAACAATAATTAACAACAAATAAAAACAAATAAAGATAAACAAAAATAAACAAACAAAAGTAAAAATACAATAATATTTAAGAATAAATAAAAATAAATAAATAAAAATAAATAAAACTAAATAACAATAAACAATAACAATCCAATAACAACAAAAAACAAAACAACAAACATAGCAAAACCATACAATTACATTCAAAAAATCACAAAACCACATAAAAACAAAAACATATATATAAAACAAAAAATATCATAAAAACAACGAAAAACAACGAGAAACAACACAATTCAACACAAAAAAAAAAAAAAAAAAAATAATAATAAACACCACCCCCAAAAAATAAAAAAGAAAAAAAAAAGAAAAAAAAATAATAAAACATTTACTTAAATACAATACAAAAAATTAAATAAACACAAAAAAATATATAATAAAATACATTTAACATAATTATATATATATATATATTAATTAAATAATAATTTGTATATTTATTAATTTAAGTTTTAATTTAATTAATTATATTATTATTATATTTTTAATTTAATATAATTTAAAAAATTAAATAATATATTATTTATATATATAATATATTTTTTGTTTGTTTTTTATTATCGTTTTTTATTTTATATTTTTTTTCTATTTAGTATGTTTCATCCATTATTATAATTTCAAATTATTAATATTCAATTATCTAACAAAAAAAATATATCCCTTATTAAAAAATATCTAATACACAAATTATAAAAAACATCCCCTATAATACAATTATATGATAATCGTTCATAAAATATAATCCTTTCTCCTTTTGCCAAAAAAAGCAATATTTAAATATCCTTTTTATAAATATATTACAATAAATATATTTTTTTTATAAAATATATTTAACACAATATAAAAAAAAAATACAAAATATAACAAATATAAATAAAAAAACATCTTCACTAAAAAATAATATCATTTTTCTATAACAGACATAAATAAGGGAAAAAAAAGAAAAAAATAAAAAAAATAAAAACAGAATAAGAAAATAGAAAGGCTAAACAACATAAAAAGCAAAAAAAACGAGAAGACAACAAAACACGCGGAGGAAGAGATAAAGGAGAGAAGAAAAAGGAGAAAAAAAAGGAGAAAAAAAGGAACAATGTCGGCGGATTAAGTCGGAGGCTCTAAAGTATAAAATATATAAACAAATATTAAACAAAAAACAATAAACAACAAACTCAGTTTGTTGTCCTTGAGTTTGTTGTGCTTCATCAGATTCCATTTCTAATAAAGAGGGGAAATAATCCGCGAGATCGAAGGCCGAGTGCTAGGGAGCATGCTGGTGACGGTGCGATGGGCATGCAGCATGGGGTGTTGGTGCAATTGTATAATCAATAAAACAGTATTCATAATTGTATCACTTGGTTTTCTTCGAGGTTCATTGATTAAGGGTCCCGCAATTCGACTTGAGCTGTGAATCGAATTCCGCGAAGGCCCTCGGGGGTTCATTGTCCATCCATCATATGCGAATAAATTAGGCAGGAGCTTTGCCTGACACGGGAGAAGGTTAGCGTTGTCAGAAACAGGGGCCTGTCATTATGCTGTGGGTCTGTCTGCAATCCCCAAATGCACCCTCCCAAAATACACAGTGCCCCTCTGTTTTCTTTTTTGAAATGCCCGGACAAACAAAAGCGACTCACACTTGTGCCGCCTAAAAGCAGGTGAAGGAGGGTCACGTGTCTTCGCAGTACTCTGAAGGGATGAACAGGCCCTTTTCTTTTTCTGAGCCGGAATGGGACACCCAGCAAAACCAGTCGATGGTTGATGCCTGCAGGAAGAGATGCGGTGGTGAAGGGTGGCAAACGCAGAGTTCTGGTTCAAACACCGCATCAAGACCAGAAAATCATGTCGAGCCTGCAGCCTCCACGTCCACATCGGCCTCTGCTCCTTAGACGTCCTCGTCTGATTCCTAAGTTGCTCAAATGAGATGCTCTTCAAGCAAGAGGCTCTGCCGAATAAGCTCGTCTGCTTGCTGGGCAGCAGCCCAGTATGGGATTGAAGAATAACAAGGGGGAGGACTGTCTTCTACTTCTGTCGATAGCAAGAACGGAGGGCACCTTGGCGTTTTGACATGTGGCCGCATTGCATTGGGTTGGTGCCTTGTCTCAAATTGAGTTTCCGTCCCTCAGGAGCTCTCACCAATCTGAACCCCAAACCCCTAGTTTGGTTAACCGGCTATTCAAACAACCTCCTTTTGGCTTCACATAGATGGGGAACGGCTGGTGACAATTTGGCTGAACCCACCTTAACCCAGACCTCCAGTGCCCATGAGGAAAAAGGCACCCTTTTTCGGTCGCGGACAAAGCACGAAACCTGGCTTTCTGCGTGGTTCAAACCTCTTGGTGGGTGACCTTTTCAAAGGTTTCACGGCAAAAGTGTGACTTCTCCACGGGTCTGCGATTAAACAAAAGACTCGTAAATTCATAAATCCCAAAGCTAAAGACGCTTCGATGAACTGTTTTGTACCCTTTGCAAGACCCTGGATTTCACCGGACCGGCTCAGAGACCAGGGCTCAAAGACCAGCTCCTCCACGGCCAGCTCCTCGTAGAGCTCCCGGCCCCACTTCGCGGAGGCGCATTGGAAGCACACGGCGCAGCAGCTGATGGCCACCGCCACGCCCAGCCCCGCGTAGGCCATGGGGAACCTCAGCTCTCGAGAGATGGCTCTGACCGGACCCAGGAACCACTTGGTCTTTCTTGGAAGTGAGGAAATATTTATGGACCCAATCTGCAAACCAAAATGTACAAAAGGTCGGCTTTGGAGGATTTGGGGCCAGGGTATTTTCAGCGGACGGACTTACCTGGAGTTTGTTTGGGAGTGGGGGCTATTCGTCTAGGATCTAAAACACAGTTGTAAAAGTAGTTCATGTTGCTTGTCAACTTACCTCTCGGTCAGACCTTCGAACATGATGAAGCAATGGAGTCGGAGGCCCTTCTCATCCCACATAAGAGCCAATTAACCCAGCGACACACCCCAAAAGCAATGGCAACTCGCAATTCTTGCGGATCAAGCAACTTCAGCTGCAAGAACATAACGGGACACCAGCAAAAAAAGCACCCCTGGACGCAGACACTGGGACACCACCAAGAACAGCAACTGGAACACCGCACTGCAAAACCAGAACACCATCAGCGAGATGCCACCGGGAAATCAGAAGCAGAACAGCGCCGGCGCAACGCATGCACACCACCGGAACACCAGTGAGACACCGCCAGAGCACCAACAAACCAGTGGCAACCAGAAAGGAACTGGGACCTGAACGTGGGCAAACCAACAGGACACCGCCAACAACCGTAATCGAAACGTCAGAACACAGGAGCACGGACAACCAGAACACCGCTGGCACACCACCCCGGAACAGCAACTGGAACAGTACCAGAACTCCACTTGCAATTGCCACACTTCCGAATTCTGGGAGACCAACCGTACGCGGGACCACATGACTCTAAAATTGGGACACCAGTCACAACCAAAACATTATTGAGGAGAGAGCAGCAACCCACCGGGACGCCACCAAAACACGACCCAATCACAATTGGGACACCACTGAGACAGAACGCCACCGGGACACCAGCGGAACAGTACACACCACGAGATACCGCCAGAACCAATGATTGCACAGACACTTTCCAGGTAACAGAGCCCATAGCTGGATTATCGGGGGATAAAAGCAGCTGAACACGGACGTTAAATAGTGCCCTCATTCTGGCCCAATTGCCTGTCGAAAAAGCCTAAAGTCCACAAGGAAAGGGCACTGGCTCAGATGAATCTCTTTGTAGCTTTCATTGAGGTGTCCTGATGAAAGCTCGCGGATACTTCTGCAATAGTTTGTCCTAGCACACTGTACCCAACCAGGAAACAAGATCCAAAACACATGCAAATGTAGACTGTTGCATGGCTACAAAAAGGGAAAGAAGAGCCAGAAAGCAAAGAAGCCAATATAGAACTAAAGTGGCAAGGGATAATTCGTTCTTTGAACAAAGGAAAAGGGGTCAGAAGGTATTGGTGACTTTCATCCTAATACTTCGAGCACAAATAACACCAATGCTCTTCTCTATTCACGTTACTCATGTATATGCTCATTTAGTGCTTGACCAACATCTATTGCTTTTGGGAAATTGGAGAATGAAGCTCGAACATGACCCCTCCGGAGAAATGATTAGGATTTACACTCTTCTTGGAAAAGAATCCTGCGGGAAAACAAGATAGCTTGCAATCCCGTTCTACTTCTTTGCCGCGGAGCATAGAGATAAGGTAGTCGAAGCAACCCTCATAGGTGGACAAGGCGAAGTCGTCACCTAAGCAACAAGCAAACGAGCATGTAGCTAATGCTCTGGGGCGCAGCCCAACAAAAACAGCCGAGTCTCCTTTGAAAAGCTTGCCGTACCTTCCACCAACTCTTGATGCATCGACTCACTGTTTCTTCTCACAGGCACCAACTGTCCGTGTACCCATTTCAACAGTACTCTCAAACCTTGGCTTCAGCAGTACCAAAGCCCATTGACGTATTGCTTGTCGCTGAAATTTTGCATCATAGCCTCACATATCCTACCTGCAGGTACAACGATCGCTCATCTGTGGACTGCGAACAGCAATTTGATAGAATTATCTTGGATAGCCGTACGCAGATCATGCATTTCAGAAAGCTCCTCGCATTGTCCTTCTAAGCCCTACCCCAAGACCCAAGCCCAGCCGAATGTTCTTGTGCTGCGGGGCCCTATTCTTCCAACCCCGAGCCAGCTTTTTGACCTCCATTTTACCTTTTTTTTTTTAAATGGACAAAAGTCCTCTTTCGCGCTGCAAAACAGGCTGACGTTGGACGGAAAAACGTCACCCCTATTGCTGGGTTCTTTCGAAGTGACTTCCTAATAGATTAAGATCCATGTCGATAACGGGTCCAACCCAAATGCGCCAAGTACGCTGAGTTTTGCGTGCAAGGGCGCTCTTCATGCTCTTGCAGGCATCCATGATGCCAGGGCAGCTGTTGAGCTCTCGGCAGCCACCCTCCACCCCACCCATGGCCACCATGAGCAGGATGATCAAAATCGCCTGGGGCGACATGGGCATGGGCATGGCGGCATGGGGATGCATGGGGGATGAAGAATGGTGGGAGGACACAAACCTCGGTGCGCGAAAAGA
>CAUJNA010003234.1:507500-567500 GCA_963377175.1 Effrenium voratum
CGTCCTTCCCCTTCCTCCCCGAGGCGGCACCTCTGCCGAAAGTCGGCGGAACTCCGCAGGGGTGGATTCCGGCCTTTCGGCAGGGGCAGTTGTGCAGGGACCAGGCAAACAATACGCATGTGCCCAAACCATGCCACTGAATGGCAAAAGCAGTCTCTGGCATGCCAACTCCCTCTCATCTTGGGTGGCTGTGCTTGGCTGTGCTTCTTGATTTGGCGACCCAGAATTGGTGGTTTCGTTTTGGGGGTTTGGTTGGGTGGCTGCCCGAGGTTGCATTCTGATAACAAAATCCTGCACCAGCTCGTGCGCGACACGCTGTCGCCCCTTTTCACAAGGCTCCCGAGCATTTCTTTGCGCTCTGCGGCAGGAGGCGGCCGGCATTTCACCACCTGAGAAGAGGCGGGGGAAGAGGGCGTAGTTAGGCAATGATCGTCCAGGAAATTGGATGAATCATGTCTTTGGGCCTTGCTGGGCCCTTGTACACAAGCACTGCAAAGCCGCACATCAGAAGCATGACATTATGGCAATCCAGCGCAGGTTGGTGCTTTGTGGCTAAGGCTTAGCGCGTGAAAACATGCTCTGTGAGTTTGCATCCTTAGATTCTTAGCATTAGCAATCTTTCTCTGGGCTCGCTTTCAGGTCGCAAGAAGCGCAGAAGGTTGGACCCGAAATATTTCACAGCAGCCGGGAATAACAACATGCAAGACGGGCTAGCTTCTCGACCCTTTTGGCAGACATCGGGGGCCGCTGGATTCCCCCTTCACAAGTTGGTCAACCTACTAGTTTCGCTTGAAATCGGCTCCAAAAAGGGACATGCAACAGCATTTCCCTAATTTACATGGGGCCCCGCCGGGTGAGAACACCTCCCGTCCCAGGCCGGGCGAAACGAAGCGCAGCTCTCGCACCCGAGGAGGGCGCCCAGTCATCCAGGTCCGGGCGCTTGAACTCCTCCAAAAGACCAGAAAAGACCAGAAAACCTCCCATGTGCGCATAGAAACCTCCCATGTCCTTTGCTAGCCAAGGGCGTTCTGAAAAGGACCAAGCGTGCACATGTTCACGGCCCGCTCTTTTGCGATCGGCTGTTGCTCTCTCTTGGACCTCCGCCACAGGCATTGCTACTTTCCCCAGGTACGCTCGCCAGCGTTTAAAGACATCAAAACGCACACCAGCGAAAATCCAAAACGCACAGCTCTCCTCATGAGGCTATCGAGATCGGGATAAAGGGGGGTGGCTGTGGCTCAAACTGCTGACAATTAAGTTCTCGAACTTGGCCAAATGGGTACCCTTTCCACAAATCGACGGATCGGAAACCCGCAGGGTCCTTGAGCTCATGGATCTCGATCTCATAGCCCTGGACGTCGATGTAATGCAGGAACAGCCTCGTGCCAGCAGTCTTTCTGATGAAGTGCCCTAGAGACAAAGGGAAGAGACGAAGAGATCGGAGTGGAGTGAAGTCTGAAGGATCTGCTTCCTTCGCAGCGCTCTCTTTCACGTTCCCAAGTCCAAGTTGAGCGGCAATGCAGGAAGAAAGACAGGTTTTGTTGACGGCGCCCGCCCAATGAGACAAGAACTTAGAGACTGGAGTGCATCAACAACGACATTGCATGGGGCAGTCCCCCTGAATGACGAAATTGAGTGCAGTCCCCCCGTCGTCTCCAATCGATGGTTAGACTGTTGTCAGTTGCTCTCAGATTGGCTTGATGCAAATCAAACGGTTGAAAGTTTGCCTCTGGACGCCTGTCTGAACCCTGCTTCGTTCATGAATCATTTCGTGCGCACTCGGTTGTTTACGGTTACAGCCGCTTGCTAAAAACACAAAGCTGCATGAGCACCTGCAACGTATGACGGCAACGCATGATGTCACTACATTTTGTGAGAAATGATTGCGTTGCAGGATCTCCACTGAATCAGGTACATGGGCTGTCCGCCCACTTTGCCAATGTACTGGTACTCTGAGGATGGCATTGCAGAGTACTCCCACCCGACGACGACGTCATTTTTCGGCAGAGGTGTCACTTGAACTGAATTGCCGCCAGTACACGTACTTCTCTTGAACTGTGGAACAGGTTGGTCGGTGAGCTCCACCTTCACTCGGCCGCAGTCCCCAGACCGCCTCAGATTCTGGAGCACATGAAGGCGTCGATGGTCATGCGCCCACAGCTCCCCGTCATCCTGCCGAGTCACCCTCACCATCGGGATGTCACGCTTTTGCAGGCTTCCGTTCCTCAACTGAGCCTCAAGGTCAGCCACCAATGTCCCATCTTTGAACTTGGAGCTGATGGAATTCTGACTGAACTTGATGTTGAGGGGGTCCTCCATCTGAGTCTTTGGGCTTGAGCCACACGCTTCATGTGCCGACTTTCCCTTGCCGCGATCCATCGTGCTTGGACCTCGTGAGCGCTCACCCTTCCCTGCAGGAGGCGGGCGGTGCGCGCGGAGACGCCCCTCGTCTTTTCTGCCAGAAACACGTGTTGTCCCAGCTCGGCGGTCCCCGTTCTGTTGGGCGTCTGTTCTCTCTGTTGGCACATACTCTCTCGCAAATATCCGGGCGTGTAGGCCCTTTGCCGCCTGGGTAGCCACTGACCTTGCAGTGCCCACCGCGTCCCTTGCCACCACGACCCATGGCTGCGACCTCAAACTCGCTTGTTGAGCCAATAAGGCATGGCTGTGTAGCTTGCTAAAGAGAGCGACAGAGAAAGAAAACAAGAAGGAAAAACGAAAAAAGGGAAAGAGTGAGAAAGAGAGAGAGAGAAAGAGCCATGACTCAGCAGAAGCAGGGGGGTGAGTGCGCTTGCGCGATTCGTTACAAGAGTGGCTTGTCGTCCTTCCACTTTCGGCAAGTCAGACAGCGCGTCGTGCTGAAGGAGGGTGCCCTCTCAACAGCAGCAAGAATTGCAACAGATTCAGAACGAGAATTCTGGCCATCCATAGTCAACCTCTCTACAACATGGCCCTCTCGACGTTCAGACCCAATAAAATTCATGAAAGCAACGGTAGCAGTGGTCGACAAGGGATGGCCCATAGCAGGACTTTGGATGCATCTTTGGAGAAGACGAAGCAACATCTATCCCTGTGTAGCCATCTGCAGTGCACGGCTGCACAAGCTTCAGACCTGGCAATCAGGTTCCTATCGCTGGCTCCATCTTCCAGCGTTGCCGATCCCTTCCGACTTCGGCTCGTGGCGGCATATCCGGATCTGCGGTCCCGGGTCCCGGGCGGCGCGCCGGGGTAAAGCACGTTGTCCGCGAAGACCACGGCCTTAGCCCGGAGCTCAAAGAGCTTGCCAGTTGAAGGGACTCGGACAAACGTATACGCAAGAGCTGACGGCATCATGATCAGACCTGCATATGAACATCCTACACATGTTACCTTTGCGCCATGTTTCGGCGGAAACACCCGAGCCACAGCCTCCTCGTTGGACCCCGCCACCAGGCAGCCGGGCATCCTCCGACAGGCTGGGCTCTGCAGCATGCAAATCCTGAGGGCCCAGATTTGCGGACAGTGATCTAACCCAGCCCGGTCAAGACCTTCGGACACCTTCGGCAGGGAAACCAGGAGTACAACACGTGATGCAACACACCAGATTTCCTGCAATGCTGTGATGCTAACGGGGCACCAAAGGCAGATTTCCTCGTGCTGCCACTGAATACTACATGAACTCCTCGCACACACCGTCAAACTGACACATTGCCTGTCGCAGCCAAGCGCGACTCAGAACCGCCCTGCCTCGTGGTAGATTGTTCCTCTGTGGTCCTGCCAGCTGACCAAAGCTGCCCGGGCATCTCTTTTGAAGTCCCTCATCAAAGCCCCAAGTCCATTGCGGCCAATTGCGATTTCCAGGGTACACAATACTAAGTCTATTCTACACAAAGTATTCATTGCCCCCCGAAAGGGACATATATCCAATCATACATGTTGGGCAAATAAACTCTAATCAATACTTGGCCAGCGATACAAACAAATGAGTGTCCAAACACAGTGTGCGATTTCTTCTGTTGGAATCCCATATTCGGAAACGGTTTTGGTCCCGGAAACGGGGGAGCCCGCCTTGAGGACCGAGAAGGACCAAGAGAACCGAAGAGAAGCGAAGAGGAAAGACAGCTACTGGTCCAATTCTCAGACCCCTTTGTCCCTAACGAATCCCCCTTTACTAGTCATGTAGGGGATCCACACGCTGCAACTCTGTCTGGCAATCAAGACGCATGCTGCCATCTTCTCACTTTCGCTTTTGGACTAGCGTGCTTTCACCAATACTCTGAGATGGTTCCACGGAGTCATCCTCAAACTGCCTCCAAGCCTCACCAGACATGTTTGGTTTGACCCCCTCCCACCATCCTTTCAACGCCAAAATCTATTTGGCTTCTCGAGACCCAAATGCTTCTTTGTACGTCCCTTCAAACAATACCCCAATGGACGAACGCAAGGAAGCTCAATTGAACTTGGACTACAGTATGTGCTTCTAAAAGGGGAATATTCAAAATAGACCAAATAAAAACAGCATAATATCAAACACATTCGCTCCAGCAGCAGGAAGTCGATGGTGCCCAGCTGGCCGGTGGCCACCCAGTCGCACGCACACCTGCCATGGCTGAAACGATGGCTCTGGGGCCGGCCGTTGGTGTCTTCAACGGACCCGTTCGGACCAGGAAAAGCGATCGCGAACACCAACTCGATGTGTCCCAGCTTGGAAAACACGAGACTGCGCCATGGCAGCGATGTGTCCCGAGCTTCAGGCGCTGTCTTCTCTAACGTGCTTCATCTATCGCACAGGAAGCTTGTGCTGAGCCCGGTTTTGCTGCCATGGCCATTTGGCCATGACTAACTTCTTCAATGATTGATGGGCTGGCACCACGACGCTTCTGCGAGTTTCGGCCGTGAAGTTCGGCCACCGACAGTGGTGAAGCCGACGCATCCGAGTTGAGCCAACGCTCCAACCTCTTGACCATCACGGCCAGTCCAGCTGGAAAACGATTTTTTCCTCCGGGGGGTCGCCCTATTTTAAGGGTAGTTTGAGGGCTGACACATGGGCTTGTCGTTTTTGTCCCCAAACATATTCGGGGCGAAAAACATGACCAGGTCAGGTGTGGTTTGGATTGTCTTGAGCGCGACAATCTAGGAGAGCCCCATGCAAATCGCGTTTGAGTGCTACAATCTCTCCAAGAAAATGCTTATTCCTGTAGCAATGACTCTTCACAGGCCTGGGCTGAAACGCTAGGGGTAGCATGGAGTTCTGCTTTGTGTGTCCCTACGGGTATGTGCATGTTGTCGAACCAAGTTATGAGAGCCCAGGCTTTCTTCCCTTTTCGGCATGTCACACTGTTTTCTGGACTTTGCTTGTCAGAAATTTGGTGTCTGTTGTCTGAAAGCTACCTTGCCCATCTGCTGGAGTTTCGGGCTATCTTCTGGGAGGCACTCGGAGGGGTTGGATGATGGCGTCTCCCGAAAATTGGCTGCAACATTGCCTTCAGCATGTCGCAGCATCACTTGGACCGATGCCCCTCCACAGCCATGGGGAACTTGCAAGGACTTGCACCAACGCGCTGCACAAGAGATTTCAGCACGGTGTGCTTGCTTGAGCCACCCCCTCTCCGCAAACCTTACAACTCAAGACTTGGCATGGTCTTGAAAGGAAGCCGAAACGAAACCAACGCAATCTGACGTCAAAACTTGGCCGGCCGCACCCCACCCGGACCTGCACCTCTCCCTCCACGCCGGCAAACTGCAGCACACCGCCTGAGCTTGGGAGCCGCGAGCCTGAGACAGTCTTATCATCGACGGTTTCTACTACCACCAAACCACTGCCCCAGGATAGCTCCAAAGGACATTCAAACGCTTTGTTTGGTTGTATGTCCCCTTGACCCCCTGTGAACAGTGGTTCAGGGGAGGTGGAAACCTTCTTAGACACCAAGCCTGAAACGAAAATGGTCAACAAATCCCCCTGAAGTCGCCAAATGGCCATTTCAAACGCGCTGAATCCCGCGCCAGAAGGGGGGGATGGCCCCAAAAAGATGGCAGGTGTCTTTCGGCCCTCCTAACAGCCCTACAAGGCGGACCTAATTGTCAAACAAATACCCGTTTGGAAGGCCCAACATGCTTTGACACGCCAAGATGCTTGATGGACCTTTGGCGGGGGCATTCAGTCAGGGGGTTCAGCCCAAAGCAGTTTTGAAGGCGTTCCGATTGTTGGACTGCAACCAGTCCAAGGCTGATTCCTTTCATTGGGCTCCGTATGCTCAAACCAAGCTTACCTTGAATTCAATAGTTTACCACATCCAAGAATTTGGAGACCCTCTCAAAATCATAGGTAACCTTTGGAAGCTTAGATGGCCCTGGTAAGCGGGAAGCAAAAACCCATCCAAGCCAGCGGAACCCATCTATTTCTAGCCGAACTCCGGAACCCTAACCTATCTTACCCTTGGAATCATTCCAAAAAAGCGGAAACTTGGAACCCTAAGCTTCAAAATGCCACCCATTGAGACTCCCTCCTCATAAAACCACCGAGGAAACACGGGCTTCACCGGGCTTCAGGGCGTGCCACGTAGGCGTTGGCTGCGTCCACCTCGCAGGTGGTGACCTCAGAAACCGCGTCCCCTGGGTCGGTGCCTTTCTTTCGTTGTTTTTTCCATACCCGTTTCTTGGGCAATTGTTGAAAGGGAAACCGAAAGGACACGTGCCCGTCGTCTTGTTTGTTTTGAGTTGTTTTGAGTTGTTTTAAGGGGAACCAAAGGGAAACCACAATTTCGGAGGGGCCCAAGCTCCAAAAAGAGACACATGTGACTTGAGGCGGATAACAACGTCAACTAGGGGTTGCGCTGTGCATTGGAAGAGTGTGGAACATCTTTCAGCCATGGGGTCCCCAAACACGCCTGGTCGCCAGGCTGGGGTCAAAGCCGCACGTCGCACTTTGAGGTGCCAGCGCTGCCGTGGCCTCCCAGCTCCCGCAGCTTCTTGGCCATGACCATCGAGGAGTACCCGACGTAGCCTCGAGTTTATGGCGCTTCTGAGCGAGCAGCCAGGATTCGCGATGAGTGACATTTCGGATTCTGGGATGCGTCGGGATCGATGGCAAGGGGGGCTGATGGCCTGTGGGGCTCTTGAACTTGTGGGTCTCTGATTCCTGCAGACCATGCAATTGAAACCAAGGAATCCACAATCAGCAACCAAGTCACCAAAGCCCCTGCGGGATATGGAACATTGTGGACTTCATACCAACGACCAGTAAGACAGAAACAATAGTCACACAGTGCTCCCTGGGACTTTCAGCAAAGCGAAGCACCCCTTTTCTGAGCTCCATGCATCACATTCAGCCGGCCCATTCCACAAATGCATCATGCAGGCGATATCCCAATGGTACCTCTCAACGGCATCCGTGACTACGAGGCGAGGCCCGAACACCCAAACTCCACGATGCGGTCTTCCGGCCGAAGGCTCGCCTGACAGCGGCATGCTTGGAACCAAGTGGATCTGGCTGGCCCGATAATACGTGTTTGAACAGCCCCATGGCATACGTGGGTTGTCCACAGCCGGGAGGGCACCCGAATCGCCCGTGGACAACTTGGCGCTCATTCAGCACCCATATCAAAGAAATTATCTATCGTCAAGATTGTTGAGATGCGGCGCTTTCGCTGCCTCGAGGAGCTCTTTCTTCTGCTCCCCCTGGATCTTCAACCAGCTTCGCTCCTCACGAGGCTGCCACCCCCTGTCAGTTCCAGCAAGCTCAACATGGACCCAGAATGGAGTGGGGATCACTTGAGAAGTCGCTTACTTAACGTGACGCTGGGCGTGGATGCCATCCATGTTACTTAGTGTCGTGCGCGATCAATGCATTTCATGGCAGCTCATTTCATCTCATGTCATGAAACACTTGATTTCTGATCTTCCCTTCCGGTTCATGTCTTCCATGTCACTTTTGCCTACACCCCCTCTGAGCAATCCATAGCATTCCATGCCATTCCATTGCATCTCATCGCAGGTCATTGTAACCATTCCATCCCAACGCATTCCATTCCTATCCATTTCTTCATGTGTTGGTCTCACTTGAGACAATGTGATTTGCCAGTAACAATTCTGCCTTCTCGTAGGACTGGAGTCAAAATCCGGTCCAATGCGTCCCATTGCCCCTAAAAGTTTGCTGGCGGATGCCTTGGCCAAGGCTCTTTCTTGTAATACGCGCAATACGCTCAAATAACCAAACAAAATCATTGATCGATTTATCCATATCTCCACGATACCTGCGCGACTGATGAGTCGGATGGCCATTCGCAAACTGCACGCTGGGAACAAATCATCTCTTTTGACAGACTCCTTGCATGGCGTCACAGGCAATTTGGCTTGCTTGCTCGGACTGACGGTTCTGGCTGTGCCAATCCAGCAGGTCCTCCGCAAATTCCTCGATGACCTGCAGAGAGCATGGAGGGCTGGCACGTTACGGCGTTGACACGTTTTGACACCGTATCAACAAATGCAAATATCGGTTGTTGTTTGTATGGGGCTGATATATGGCGACCCTCTTTGATGACAAAAGGCGGCGAGGGCGCACCCGTGATCATTTTTGCATCTGCATCTGCATTGTCCAACTCGTGGGTGCCTCATGATCATGCCCCTCGCAACAATTCAGCATGCGCAAGGGACACAAATGGGTGTCTCTCTTCTCAGGGGACCCACAAGAATTGCAGTTTGCCTTTTGGTGTCCCTTTACCACAAAAAAGGGTAGCCTCAAAAAAGAGACACCATCAAACGGCAAGCAAATCGAGAATTCTAGCCGCGAACAGAAGCACGGAGGCGCGCTGCCTGGATCACCGAAGACACGTCCCCAGGGGTCGCTCGCTGCCTGGGATTCCAAGCTGAGCTGCCGCAGCTTAATTCACGCCGGTCGCACAGCATTGTACATTTCAACAAGCATCCCGCCCATGGCACTCTCGTGAAACAAACGAACCTGATCCGCTTCCCTTTGAAGCAGTGGCTTGTGATTGTTTTATTCTCATTGACCGAGTCGCGCCTGATCCACTTGTAGAGGCTCACCTCCTTCTGTGCCATCGGCCTCTGCTGAAATGCACTTTCGCTTCGCACCGTCTCCGCCAACTATGAAGGCGACGGCGGCCATAAAACAAGTCACGAAACATGCAGGCACGACAGCCAGTCCGACGTCTAGGACAACATACACCAAACGCATCGCGCGTGTGCTGCAAATGTGCACGCAGCATGACAAAGGTGTAAGAATCCCAGCAAAAGGCTCAGCAAGTAGTCAGGCCCAGAAAGCCAATCGAAGGGCAGAGCTCCACCGAAACCACAGGGCATTCTCAGATCTGTGTTCAAGCAGCCGGGGCCGGCACCTCAGCGCCCCGATCGGCACAGGGCTCCGCACCTCGCGGAAGGACGGAGAGATGGCAACCGATGAAACCAATGTGAAGTTGCGCCCAGAACAAGGCAAAGCGATGTATCCATGAAATTGAACTGCCGAGGTATTCCCCTCTCAAAGGGAAGCATTCCCTCTGAAAGCCATGCCTGGGAGCAACTACACCGACCCAGCGAAACCAAGAAAACCAAATACCCTCCTTCCAACCGAGTGCAGAAAAACAAAGTACTCTGTCTTCCAATGGAAGAAAGCAAAAGAGGTTCCTTCCGCAGAGAAAAAAACCAGAGGCCCCAGAAAGTGGGAGGGTTTGCCGAGGCCTCTGGGAAGTCCACAGCCACCGTGGCCTCATTCAGCACCTGCGACTCGATCTTGGAGAAACCGTTGAAACCACCCAAAGACGTCTTTTCGGGTTAAAAACTCTATGTTTGCTTTTGCTTCTTCGGAATCTACTTTTTCAGGCTACCTTTTTGGGGTTCAAAAGGATCAACCACCATTTTGGGTTCCCCCTACTGAGAATCCAAAAAGGGGCACCCAACAAGCAAAGACCGAGCTCTTGGAACCTGTGAGCCTTTGCGAGCTAGCCTTGTGAGCCGCCTCTGTGGCAACTATCACCGCGCCGCATTGCGTGGGCATCGCAGGCGGGCCTCCGCGATGTTGAAATTCATCTTCTTCAGCCTCCTGGGCTCGAGCGAACTCAAGTTGGATGGGTTGCACTGAGGAAACGTCAAGTTTGAACATGGATTTTAGGCTCGCAAAGGAAAATAGGTATTCAATAACATGATTAGATTCATCTTCCAATGCAGATTCTCATGATAGGTATCTTGGTGGGATTGAAGACATATGATGGCACGCGGACTTCCAAGCATACAAAAATGAACCGGCATCAACAATCCAGTCAGACATGGCAAGATTCGACTTTTACCTTGCGCCAAGTGCTATTTAACAAGCGTGTGGTTTACCCAAAAAATGAGAACCACCAAATCACACGCCGTCCAGATTAGGTGGGAGATGCAAGGTTCCAAGTCAAACATGATGCGAAACCGCTTGTCTGTGCGTCGGTGCTTGTGTGTCGGAAAATGCAAAGCAAGCACAACCACTTGCAAGCATGCAATGACGCAATGCCGAATCAATCTTGCAATGCAAACGCATCTTTGCTCATGCTCGTTGCAGAAATTATGTCAAGTGAGATGCATGCAGGTTGCAGCACTCCGATGGATGAAACACCGAGTGGAAAAGAATCAGCCCTCCACGCAGGTTGCAGCAATGAAACACCGAGTGGAAAAGAATCAGCCCTCCACCCGTCCTGGTCGCAATGAGAAACTTCCCAAGAAATACAAACCTGATCACACTGCAACGAGATTGACCCAAAACGACGACGGCGTCACGCCGGCGCACCAGCACACGCCAGCTCAGAGGGCCAGGGGCCGCGGGGAGGCAGGCAAAGCGAGGGTGGCACGGGCGCAGCCCCCGGGGAAAAACGCTGCAAGGTCACACGGCTCAGCCGTCCAGGTCAGTGTCATCAGACGACTCACCGGAAAACGAACTAAAGACGAACTAGAGGAGATCCAACTGGAGCTGTCCGAAGGAACAGCAGCAGGGGCGGTCCACCCGCCTGCTTTGACGCGCGGCGTTGGCGGCCTCCAGGTAACGAAGGCATAGACGGCATGTGGCCAGCGTCCGACATTAAATTTTGAAACTGTGGTGGATCTTGGGCGTGTGTGACAGCTTGCCAGACTTCCGCCCGCGCTTTGTGACGCCGGGGCCAGTGAGACCATGCACGCAGCGCACTCGCCCTTTGGACGAGCCGCCCATGCTGAGTCTGATCTTTTTCAGGCGCATCAAGAGCGCTTGCTGGCTCAGCTTGCACGGGGGAGGCGGCTCAAAGTGTGCGCCCGGCCTCCGCCCAGCTGCGACGCGGGCTGCCATCTTGCGCCTTGTAAGCAAGATCTGACACGCAGCGGGACGTGTCGCAGCGCAAAGGTTCGGCACTCTGCGGGCCGTGGCCCAAAACTCGCCTTGACTCAATCAACATCAGCATCTGGCCAGCCAACGTTGGCAGCAGCCGGCGGCAAGCATGCCAAGTGATTGCAGTGGCCTCCGTCACGCTAAGAGACAAAGGCGGCAGCCGCAAGGCCTGTCGCAAAAGGCCAACTGCGCAGCTGTGACAAGGAATTGGCTTGTCCAGGTTGGCGCCAAAATACGGCATCACGTAATCCAAAGTTTCTGACGCAGACGAGGAAAATTTGTGGAGGAAACCGTAGAGAACCGCTGCCAGACCTTCGTCTTTGATCGCCAACAATACCCAAAGATGCTTGCTTTGCCCAGTTGAATTCCCTCTGACCGCTGAGCATCAGAGAAGCGTAAACAAGCATGAGCCAACAAGCAACCAACAAGTGCGGCCCACCGTATTGTAAGTGGGCGTACAACCGACAGCTTACAAGTTTTGCAGCTGTTCCACTGTGAGGCATGGCAGAGACCTGGAGCGTGAAGATGCACTCTCATCTGCCGACCGTTTGGCCAGCTTGCACACCGCCAAGACAATTGGGTGATCCAAAGGCCACTGCAGGAGCAGCGTGTCAGACATTAGCGTCACCTGCTCTGAGACTGTAGGAACAGAGTATCCGCTATGACGGCCATCGGCCAGAAACTGAGACAAGCGCACGCCAGTCCAATCTTTGTGGGACAGTCCGTGCGTGAGCGTCCAGCGCTCAAGGCGCTCAACAGCGCGCACGCCAGGTATTCGTGGGGTCGCTTGCACCAGAGAAAACCAAGCGCAACATCCTGTCCACTTCTCGAACATCGGGGAGCTCGCGCCGCAGCTCTGGCAGCAAGCCAGAGGAGGCTCCAACCCGCCACGCTGCGGCAATGGCCCTTCCCAACACCAGCGATAAAGCTGTGTCTTCCAAGCTCTTGGCAGAAAAAACATCCATGTTTCCGTGAAGTGGAATGATAGCAGGCAGGGGCATGCTGGCAGCTTTGCAAATAACGAGGCCCGGCAGCCGCCCAAGCATCAACCGCAGCGTGGGCCTTCGCCCACGCTAAGGCAAGCTGAGTAGTTGCCTGGAAGGAAAGGACCCTGGTTGCAGCAAAATCCTGCAACCGCGCCAGGGGAGGAAAAGCATCAGCAAGAAGAACTCCACTGTCAATCTTCTCATCGATCAGCAGCCTGGAGACTTCGCCTGCAGGCTCGACCCCGCCAAATTTCTCAGGCAAGGCGGGGGCTACGAGGTTGAGAAGCACAGTCCTGATTTTCCATACGAATCAATTCAGCAGCGCCGCAGTCAAGCAGATCAGGAAGCCACTGCCAGACTAGAAAGGCCCATGCCGAGGGAAGATGGAAAAATAATCAAGGAGCTGGGCCACACGCTGCAGAGCGGTGGCACCAGCCTGTCCCCCTAATCCAGCCGTGCCAACCAAACCTACCCACTCCAAGCAAAGACGCCCCGGAGAAAATCGTGTGACTGGACTCAACTAAACGCAACTCTCGGTGCACATGGCCAAATTAACGGTGATTGTTGTTTCATTGCCTGGCCCTCTCTTCTGAAGACGTACCCGTAGGGCTCGTAGAATGAAAGTCTGGGCTGACCGGCATCTCGCTCACGATGTCGTCCGCAGCATCCGCATTCCTATGCAACATCGCACAGTGCAACAAATGGCACGCAAAGCTGTAGTGCACTGCCCAGGTCACCTCTCCAAAATGATTGCCAATCAAAGATAGGAAGCTGAGGCCTTTCTGCCTATCCTGCAGTTCCAATTGTCACCGCTTCAAGCGCCAGGCGCGTCCCTCCAAACGCAACTTGTCTTTCTATGGTACCAAAGTGAAACTCCCAAATGACTACATCTCGATTCCCTTCAAACAGATGTTCTGTCCGGTTTGGAACCCGCTTCTTTTGCTCTGCAAAAAACACCCTCCACAGAACCCGCGAACCCGCCTGCCGTCGCGGCAGGCTTGCGTCGCGCAGGCCAGGGCCACCTGATCCGCTTCCACCTGGCTGACAGTGTCAAAACAGGGGGACCCCCCGTTCGGCTGGAAGTTCAAGGGAAACCCAAAAGTAAACCAAAAGGAACCAAGGGCTGTGAGGCTACAAGTGTTTCTCAGAATGGTGGACCCATTTTGGTTGGCATTGTAGGGGACGATTTTGAGAAAACTGATGGGCAGGGCGTCGGAGTGCTGTCAGAGGTCCATGGCTTGTACCAAATGACAATAATCGAAAAAATAAGCTCGGGCGATATCCCCAACAGCACCACACCCTCCCAGAATCCTCGCGGAACGCCCCGAGACCATCCTTACCGCCGGTGTTGCTGAGGATGCTGCCTTGTAAAGCAAAGCTACGAGTGACAGCGCAATCTCGCCCTGGGCCCGACGGTGCAATCGGGGCCCGACAGTGCAATCAGGGCCCGATCGGGGCCCGACGGTGCAATCGGGCCCCGATCGTCCCGCGGTGCAACGCCAGCCACCCATATTATAGCTCAACGCCGGTTTTCCTTAGCATGCGGATTGCAACTGTATCTATAGCAAAACCAGGCGATGCCAGCTTAGTACAATTGACGGGGCCCGACTCGATCGGGGCCCGACGGCGCAATCGGGACCCGATCGGGGCCCAACGGCGCAATCGGGGCCCGATCGCCCGATCGGGGCCCGATCGGGGCCCGACGGTGCAATCAATTCCCGATCGGGGCCCGACGGTGCATAGTATAGCTCAACGCCGGTTTTCCTTAGTATGCGGATTGCAATTGTATCTATAGCAAAACTAGGCGATGCCAGCTTGGTACAATTGACGGGGCCCGACTGAGTTGGGCCCCGATCGGGGCGCGATGGCGCAATCGGGGCCGATCGGGCCCAAACGGTGCAATCCGACAGTGCAATCGGGCCCCGAACCGCGGAAACCGTTCTCACGCAACTTTCGTGGAGCTCAGCGTGAAACTTTGCTGGAACCTTTCCTCAGGGCTGCCCCATAGCTTTTGCAGAATTTGGTGGAAACCTTCTGACCTCATAGCCCTCGCAGCCTCCTGGAATTCTTGGAGCCCAAAAGCCCACCAAGCAGCAATGCCAAGCAGTTACCCTGCTGCACCGTGAGTTCCGCAGCGACGTGATCTGATTTGCCACAAAGCCAACATTTGCCCGAGCAAGTGAGCAAGTCACAAAACAGTGAAAGTGCGCTAAAAACTATTGATTTCGGTTTTGCTTAGTGTTCCGCCCATGAGCAAAGCGATCTTGATCCGACGGCTTTTCAGACCACGGGCGCACGACACACCCTTTGGGGCCTTGTGGAACCCGGTGGAGTCCTTGCAGAGCTTTGTGGAACCCTGTGAAACCTCAGGGCCCACAGCCCTTGCAGAATCTTGTGGAACCCTGAAACCCTCATACAACCTTACCTCAAGGACCACCCCGCAGCCCTCGCAGAACCTCGCGGGACCCTGCTAGAACCGTGCTGGAATGGAACCTTACCTTGCAAAACCTGGTCAAACCAGCCCGGACCGCTGGTGGAACCCTGGTGAAACCCTGGTGGAACCCTCGTGGAACCTTCCCCGGACCACGCCGCACCCTCGAAGAAATTGGTGGAACCCTGGTGGAACCCTCGAACGCTCGTGGAACCTTACCTCAAACCACCTCGGACCACCCTGCAGCCCTCGCAGAACCTGGTGAAACCCTGGCAGAATTCTGGTGGAAATCTGGTGGAACCCTCGTAGAACCTTCCTCAAACCAGACCACCCCAGCCCTCGAAGAAATTGCTGGAACCTTGGTGGAATTTTCGTGGCTCAGGGTCGCCCCGAACCACCCCGGAGCCTATCTGGGCTGAGACCCCAAAGCTTTCAGCTGTTGGGGGGAAAAAAAGGACAGGCTCGCTGCGCGCCACCTGGCAATATGTAAAAACATTTTAAACAATGGATGATCGAGGCAACATGTTGCGCCATCGATGAACTCGAGCAAAGAGCTGGATCAAGGGGAATGGTGTCTGACCAACTGGCGGAAGAAATTCAGGTGTGTGCACTCCCCGACTCTTTCACCAAATTTGTGTCCTTGCCCCGAAAACCACCTGCTCGACTCCGCCGGAGAATGTAGCTGACCCCCAGCCAATTTTTTATTGGAGAGGCATCCAAGACAAATCCACGGACCCCGCTCTCCCTTTCCCCGCCTCCTCTCGACGCATGCGCTCCAGCAAGGACAGGCACAAAGGCCACCGCCCCGCCTCCATGCACGCATACCTGGCTTCCCGAGGGGGCGCGGGCCGTTGGATGGCGGCTTCTGCACATGGCTTCGCAGCAACTTGCGAAAGGTTTGAGGTAGGAAAGGCCGGACATGGACAGGTACCCAACTTCTCTGCGACAATTCGTGTTCCAGCCCTGCTTAGACTCTTTGCGGCGCACAGGGCCACGCCGTAGCACATCAGGTCCCGCGACACGTCTTTCCTGACGCTGGCAGACCGGGTCTGCACCAGTGACCGTGCGCTGGAGCAAAACTCTGTCGAGATGGTTCTGTTCCTTCTTTATCGCGGGCCTGAGGAGGGCGTGTCGATGTGGTACATATGTGTGTATATACATATATATATATATGTATATATATACATATATATATATATATATACATATATATATATATATACATATATATATATATATGTATGTATATCTGTCTGATGTAAATGTGTGTATAGCTCTATGTAGAAAGCATTTGTTCAGCATTCTTGCATGATGCACTTACACTAAAACATACAGACAGAACGAACGAGTGTGCAATACCTGCATTGTGGCCACAGGAAGTCCGGCCAAACAAAGTCTCTAAGATTAGACCGATGCACCCATAAACCACACTTAGTAAGGGAAGCCAGCTGGGGCACCTAAGCAACCTGACTCGTGTACTGCACACTCAGAGCAAAAAGCTGGGCACTCCCCTGTGATTGGAATGCTAGCTGAGGCTGCTCACGGGGAGCCGTCGCTTCCCGCGCAGTCCAACATCTCCAGCGTTGCCTGCGGGCTTCCGAGCAAAGACAAGACAAACTCCCAGAAACCTCAGCCCGTCAAGTCTGGTCAGGGCTGGTCGGGGCTGGTTGGTCAGTGAATCCCGCTGCCCAAGGGGGGAAAAAACAGAAGAAAAAAAAAGACGAAAAAAAGAAAGAAAAAGCAAACGGGTCATCCACCGCCCCCGGTCTCAAAAAAAAGACGCCCCCGGCAATTGTGTTCCCGCCTCCCAGGCGCCGGCGCTGGCCTGGGTGATTTTGCCGGAGAGTGCTGCGAGGAAACCGAAAACAGCTCCTTCAATCCTGAGGTTTGACGTGAAACCAAAGGGCTTCACGTTGGGTGTTCGTCAATTCTACACTGATGGAACATCGCTATCGCAGGATTATCTTGGCTGATGGGCGATGATTCAAGAATTCACCTGACGAATATTGCGCACAAACTGATGGATTTGGCTACCCAAGCTCCGGCGATAGGATTGGCTGCTTGCTGAAAGGCAACCCTCCCTGGCACACCCTCAGGTGAGTGGCCCCTTTGTTTGACCTACCACACGCGAGCGAACACGCATGCACATGTACATTATACATGCACTACTTTCCAGCATCACAAGGCAAACCAGGATTTCCGGGCCGCCAAACGCCGCTCTCCTTGGGATCCTCTTTCTTTCTGCTGTGTGGCATTTGCTCAGCTCCCGGCACAGGCCATCATGCCGATGTGCCAGGACTCCGCATTGGCAACCTTCAACCTATTGGCCGGAGAGCTGGTGGCGATAGGTGAAATCTCGCCATCAATACCGGCAATGTGAGGGAGATTTGAGAGAGAGAAGTGAAGACTTCATGTTTATTAAAAAGCAAAAATACAAAACTCCAAAATCTATGTTGACTTATCTGGTGCGATGACTTTGGTGATGAGAATAAACATGATCGTCGAACTGCATCGCCGGCTCCCCCTCGTATTCTCTCAGGTACAAAAGCCTAATTCGAGTCAACGAATAGAGTTGCGCACTCTCTGGAGAGGCAACTTGAGACTCGAATTCTCGACCCCGTGTCAGGAAGCAACAACACCCTCAACCGGCAGCTAGTGGTGCCTTCAGGATGGTCCCTAAATTCTGTGCTCTTGATAAAACTTGCTTGCTTGTTTGCTCATTCTGGCAATCAATCATCCACTTCTAGAAAAACATTGGGCCACAAACGATCAAAAGCGGCGCCCAAGGAAAATGCTTTCCCCGCCCTTCCCCCAAGAACTTCTCCACCGCCCGCTGGGCTCGCCCGGCGACTGGGCGATGGCCAAAAAGCTCAGCGCCTCGAGAAGGACAGCTTGCCATGCGGCTCACACAAGAGACCCGCGGCTCCTATCCTCCGGATTCAGCTGGTTGGATGTTCATGGATGTTTGCTCCAATCAAAGGTTGGGTGAAACTGGTGCAAATTCATCCGAGTGAGGTTGCAGAGAGCCATTTGCCCAACATCATGATGGCGAGAAGATCACAGCATATTACAACTATAGCAAACATATGCGGGAAGCGCCCCATGGGTTCAGGAAGAGCAAACTAAACAAAATGACCAGGGCAAGACGGTCGCGGGGGCAGGCGCGCATTTTAGCATAACACAATGATTACTGGGTCATGCCCTGTGTGCCACAGCACCATGCCCTCGTGCTTCTTCAATTGTCCTCCTGCTATATATCATGGCATCCTCAGTTTGCCACTCAAAAGTCTCTAGAACAGCAGCTCAACACAGGAGGCAAGTGAACAGTGCTCTGAGTGTGTGGTTTCGCTGGCTCTTGCTTCACACAATATCAGGTCAGTACATCCAGTTTGAATGAAGCTGTCCATAGGCTGGCCCTTTTTGAACAATGCTTCCAACTAGTCCTCAGCTTGCTCCTTTGCCTCCAATCCGGAGTCAGAGCTCAGCATGTTCCCAATCTAATCCATACATCGGGCGCCGGCTTCTCTTGCTCGACTCATGAGCGCTCATGCAAGTTGAAATTTGACTGTCACGAGTGTCACCCGGACCGTCCTTCGCCTCTCAAAATGCCTCGACAGTTTCTCCGGCCAACGCCGATCCCCGCCGATGGCTCGACGCCTTCTCCCACTCGTTGTTGCGGCTGCACGCCAGGGATGCGGCCTTCGGGCAATTCGAGGCTGAGCTGGTGAAGCGGTTGAATGCCATAACCTTTGGATGCGCGCGTCCTGAGGTGGATGGATGGGATTTCGAAAGGTTTGCCACTCACCCAAAGCGGTGTTCCGCGCCACTCAGTTCCCAGGACACGACCCGACCCAAGGCGGTCTCGATCCCAAGTCGAGTCGGAGTCGGATCGGCCCATCGAATCGGCCCATCGGGCCCATCTTCCATCGAATCGGCTTCTGGGCCCCGGGCTTGGTAGGTCTCGAAGTCTGGGTCGATGCTCACTCTCGGCATGCCTTCCAGCCTCACAAGGAAAGACTCCTTGTTTTAAACACCCATTGCAACATCGTTCACTTGGTGACTTGATACTCACAGCCTGGCCCCCGGCTCGCCAAAAAGTATTGCCAAATCTATACAAACATCTGCCAGCTGAGTAGCGCCCAAGCTTCTCACACATACAAAACATTGACCCTCCAGTGTATGACCGTTATATGACAACCCCCAAGTGGGCTAAAGACACATGCGTCGGACCATGGTTTGTCTTTTGCACCGCGCCGGGACACAGCAATCAGCAATGGGGGTAAACAAGCGAAAACGGTTCCTTCCATGATCGTCATGATGGCTCAGCCTAAGCCGAGTAGCAAACAGCTAGGCAAGCACGCAGGCAAGGACTGGTCAGGCAGAAGCCAGTGAATATGCCAGGCCAGTTAGTCTCGAGCAGGGCGAAGGAAAACGCAAAGCAGCTGTTTCTAACCGAACGGAAAGGCGTCCAGGAGGACCGTCTCAGCGAACTGAGTCTATCTCTTCATCACAGCCAGTCCCGCTCGCTGGGACCCCCGGCAACAAGAGGGATCGCTCCCACTGCTGCGCGCGCCCGCAGGCCTGGTATGCAAACCGGGTTCCGGGCACCTCTGATTGTGCATGCGAATCACTCCACTCAAAAGTGGGGGATCAAGCGTGCAAAACCAAAATTTGGCGGTTGATAGATGTCTTAAGCAAGAGCTAGGCCTCCGTTTTGCAACTGCCAGTTAGCAAACGCGGCTGCAGTTTCCTTGTTGCATGTAGTGTTCTCTAGGTCAGAGGGAGGTCCTCAAAACCTTGGAAAGCTAGGAAGCACCACGGTTCAAGAGACTTGCGAATCAGCTGAGCAAACAGAAGCTTGCCTGGCGTGGAGGTTGTCCTTGCGGAGTTGCAAGTTGGAATGCTTGAATTCCACATAGACCCTTTTGAGTGTTTCTGATCGGAGGAGTTTGGCACCTTGAACGGCAAAGTCAAACGTGTGCCCAGTGTGCACCTACCCACCAACAATGAGGGGATAAAACGTCACAAAGGCTGACCGCTTGTTCAGATACCGCTCCGGGACATATCATGATTCTGACGAGTCTGTAGGTGTGTCTCAAAATGAGGGATCCCCCCAAAAAGAAGTGCTTTGGAAAATGTCTGAGTGTCTGAGACTTGAGACACCCCATGCCTACCTCCCCGTCCCCAACACACCACTGTGGCAGGCACGGCGATGGCCACGTTGTACGTGACCACGTCCTGCTCAACCTCATTACAAGGAAAGGCACAGCTAAATGAGCATCGGCGCATCGGCTGTAAACATTGGAATTGTGCACCAGATGCTAGCAGGAATCCGTATTGGCATAAATGCCATGACTGAGAACCGCAGCCTTGCACCCGAGAATATGTCGTTTCTGTATACTCAAATGTCACTGAAAGAAAGCTGTGATGTCATGACTCAAATTTACCTTGCATGTCCTGTGAAAGCAAGACACACGAGTTCTGTTGATTTTCATGTGTTGGTTGATTTCAAAGGGAAGCCTGCCCGGAAGCAAACAGAGTGAAGGAGTGGACAACTGTCACTGGCACTAAAGCCCTTTTGCTTTCCTCCGCACGCCGCGCGTATTGGAGGTAACCCCAGTCTGCCGTGCCCGAGGCGTTCTGCGACCTGACAAAACACCCGGGCTCGAAGCTTGGCTGCTTGGAATCGAGGCAGTCGATGGGAGAGGGATTGGAACGGTTTTAGAAAAATGATTTTGACATAGCTGCTGCTCACGTAGGGGAGGGGGCAGGTGAAAGCCCTCCTTCCTTTGCAGTTTTCCGGGCTGGCTCAAACCCTCCCAGAAGCAGTGCCTGTATGCGGGTGGGTAAGACGCAAACCTTCTCAGAGTAAATATCGGAAATCCGCAAGGCCCAAGTGGCAAATCACTACGCCTTTACCGGTGGCTGGGAAGGGAGAAGGTGCTCGGAACAAGCTGGTTTGCATCGACTTGCGGGAAGAGTCACAAACTCAGCCCTTCTTCCTGCAAGGCTGATCTTCGACCGAAAACCCGCCTCAGGTCGGGCCGTGCACCGCGGGAATGCAGGAGCTGCATGATCTCCGCCTGGTCCCCCGCTCGGTAGGCGTAGTAGAACGGTGTGCACCCGTCCAAGGATCGCGCCTGACGCGCTTGGCGATGACAGCGCTTTTGAGCATGGAGAAACCCATCTATTTTGCAACCTGCCTTGTTGGCAGTGGGATGTTCAGGCAACATGCAAACTTGATCCAGGCATCCTCGAACAAATAGGGTAAGTGGGCTTCCAGGATTCCCCTGTGCAAACGCCTGGGTAACCCATATGAAACCCTCCACCCTCCTCAAGACAAACATAGAACCTGCACAGGGGTTCCTGAAAAGCCCTATTCTTTCCAAGGCTTTCATTCAAGGGCACCTCTGTGTAGGCTCTATGTTTGTTTCTTGGGAGGGGTGTTCGAGTGGCCCCACTGGGCACCTCCAAGTTGGCACGGCCATCCAGCAAGGCGCGGCAGGTCTCTTTGCTGCGGCCCGTGGCGGCGTAGTGGAGCGCCGTCCAGCCGTTGCCTCCCCGCGCGTCCACCTCCGCCTCGAAAACGAGGAAACGATGCACCAAACGCTTCATTTCACTGGGTCCCTTCAAGTGAGATCATGTCGGCATTCTCCGAATTCAGCAAGCATTTGAAGGGGTTGCGGAATGTCACTTCAATTGATGCGGCTTCACCCTCACAAGTTTTGGGCGAAACTCTTGGCCAGAAAATGGCTTCTGATTCTCCCCAGGCGATGAACTTCGCATGCACCAAACATATACGAGTCTTCCGACACTCGGGGAATATTAGTGGATCCCAGGAGAGCAACAAGGCGGAACAATGGCGACAGGTTGAACATGGGTGCTGTGAGGAGAGCTGCCGGACAAATATCCTGATTTATGTACGCTTCTGCTGCCCGCGAATCCGGGCGCTCTCTGCTGCTGGGTTTGGTTTTTGGGCGTTGGTGTTGCTTTAGTTGTCATGAGTCTGCCTGGTGAAGACTTCTTGTGAAGGTCGGCGATGCGACAAGGCAGAACATTAGCAAGGCAAGGTTGGGCCGCCAACGAGGTCTGGATGCCTAGCACAATTGTCACACTGAGGAACACTCACCTTTGCTTGATCCTTCTTCGAAGATGGATCCGCAGGGTGGCCCATGTCCCAAAATGGCAAACCGACCCCTTTCCCTTCCGCTCCAAACTCGCAAGGATTCACCTTGCCAACCAGCTGTTTCGCTCTTTCCACAAACCGCCCACCATCCGCACCTTGGCCGCGAGCAAAGCGCAGCACAACTTCGCCGCGCCCAGCTGCGCCGCCCGCATCAGCGGCGTGCGCCCCGCACAGTCCCGGGAGACCAGCAGCGAGGGCCGCAGCAGCATCCTCCGATACACAACGCCCAGGCGGTTCCGCGTTTCTTCGGACGCACACCGCACCTTCCCAAATGGACTGCGCTTGAGTTCATGTTGGGTCCTTTTTTAGTGGCTTCCTCAGAAATGCAAGACTTACTTCTACATAGTGGATTGAAGGAAAACCACCAAAAGCAATTCTGGGAACCCCTCCAAGTGTTGAAGGGACGCATTCGAGTTCCGAGTCGCGCCACAAAGACCTCCGCCACCTGCTCCCGGCGATCTGAATCGCCCTCGACAGCAGCAGGCGCCCGGCACGAGGCAAGGCTCATGTCCAGCAAGCTCCGCATGAGCGGCGCCACAGCCCGCAACCGCCAGAGCTCCTGAAATCAACCCAAGCCTCCAGCCAACAACTTCCGCCCGACCCAAATAACCTATCCCCCACCCAAACCCCCATGGAGTTGAAGCAACCCTGGTGTTTGGACCACGGAAGCAACCCTCCAAAAAGACCCCCGGTCGCGTTTCGTCCGAATCCGAGGCACCCAAAAGGCGAGGAAAGAGGCGATGGTCAGCCCCGCCGCCTCTGAGGCAAAGACTTGCGGTGGCAGGAGTCGGCCTGGAAGGCGAAGGTGTTCTGAGGGGGGACAAACCACAGGAATGGACTTGACAAACAAGTTGGCTGATCCTCATCCCTTTGGCCGGTGCCCGGTAACAAACCCTCTTTTTGCATCCAAGCTTCTTTTCTTGCAACAAAACAAACGGAGCAGCCGGTTCAACGAGACTGGGGGTGTGAGAGGCTTGGGGGGCGGAATGCTTACGAGCCGCTCCCAAAGTACACATGCCAAGAAAAGGCACCCCCGCAATAGTCTCCACAGCATGCAGCTGACAAAGTGTTGATTAGCTCACTCTGCGACACTGGGGGTGTGCCAATTTACACTGAGCCTGCGTGTGAACGAACGTTTTGCTCCTTGGCGGCTTTTTTGTTGTTGCGCTTTCGTGCTGAAAGGCATTGCTTCTGATTTGTTCGTCCGGCTGCAAAGCTTCTGCTATCCCTAAGCTCAGGTTCTGTCGTGTGAATGTGTATATATATATATATTTATACATGTGTGTATTGTAATGCAATTCAATGTAATATAATGTAATGTGTGTATATGTGTTTATATGTGTTTATATGTGTTTATATGTGTGTATGTGTGTGTATGTGTGTATGTGTGTATGTGTGTATGTGTGTGTGTGTGCATGCATGCATGCATGCATGCATGCATGCATGCATGCATGCATGCATGACTGACTGACTGACTGACTGACTGACTGACTGACTGCCTGAATGACTGACTGACTGACTGACTGACTGACTGACTGAATGAATGAATGAATGAATGAATGAATGAAAGAATGAAATGAATGTATGAATGAATGTATGTATGTGTGTGTATGAATGTATGAATGTGAGAATGCATGAATTTATGAATGTATGAATGTATGAATGTATGAATGTGTCTATGTGTGTATGTGCGTATGTGTGTATGTATGTGTGTGTGTATGTGTGTATGTATGTATGCATGCATGCATGTATGCATGTTTGTTTGTATCTATCGAAATATCTATCTATCTATCTATCTATCTATCTATCTATCTATCTATCTATGTATGTATGTATGTATGTATGTATGTATGTATGTATGTATGTATGTATGTATGTATGTATGTATGTATGTATGTATGTATGTATGTATGTATGTATGTATGTATGTATGTATGTATGTATGTATGTATGTATGTATGTATGTATGTATGTATGTGTGTGTATGTATGCATGCATGCATGTATGCATGTATGTTGTATGTATCTATCTATCTATCTATATATCTATCTATCTATCTATCTATCTATCTATCTATCTATCTATCTATCTATCTATCTATGTATGTATGTATGTATGTATGTATGTATGTATGTATGTATGTATGTATGTATGTATGTATGTATGTATGTATGTATGTATGTATGTATGTATGTATGTGTGTGTGTGGATGCATGCATGCATGCATGTGTGTGTGTGTGTGCGTATGTTTGTATGCGTGTGTCTGTGTGTATGTGTTGGCCGCCGTCGTTGTGACTTGTGACTGGTTGTGATTTATGTCGGCCGTCGGATTGGTTGTCCTAGACGTCTATTCGTGTATGTGCGTATGTATGTATGTATGTATGTATGTATGTATGTATGTATGTATGTATGTATGTATGTATGTATGTATGTATGTATGTATGTATGTATGTATGTATGTATGTATGTATGTATGTATGTCAATGTATGTATGTATGTATGTCAATGTATGCATGTGTTTGTGTGTGTGTGTGTGACTTCGTTCCGCTTGCTAGCGCAGGGTTGCGGTGTGGCAGGTGTTTCCAAGTTCTCGTGATTGTCCCATTCCCAGCGGGTTTCGGACGCCTTCCCATCTTCAGGACGAAGGCTGAGGCCTAGCTAAACAGATAGCCCAAAGAGACACACACACATACACACACGCACGCAAACATACGCACTGCTGCAATTGCTTCCTCCAAAGTTCAAAGGGCCACTCCTGCAAACCCCATCCGACATTCTGCTGCAACAATCCTCTTTGGAAGATCCCCAGCTCTTCAAGGAGAAATCACGCTTCGTCTTCACTTCCCACAGCTCAAAAAGAACCGATGACGTCTGACCCTGAACCGAGTTCATTGGCCAAGATTTGGGAAAACGGCGCCTGGCTCAGCTTTGGGCAGCGTCAGCCGCCATGGCACCTGAGCCGCTTGTCAGTGGTTCCGCCAGTTCTCCAGGGAAAAAACCGGTTACTGGTTAGGATAGCCCCCTATTTTGGGTCAGCCTCACATCCCCTCTGCATCCACCAGACTCGTTCGTTAGATCTTCGAGCCTTTCCGGCAAGCGCCACTGGCGCCACTTGCATGCTCCGAAATCCAAATGCCTCTCCCTTCCGCCTCCAGCCCCTCCCGCCTGTTTTGGCAGCAGGCTCCCAAGCAAGCAGGGCAGCCACTTGACAAGGCTTCCTGGGCAGTCTTACAGAAGCCTTGAGTGGAATTCACCTCCAAAAAGAATCTTGTTTCAATTCGGCGTTGAAGTACCCCAATGTTCACACCCTCCTCTCCCCACGTGATATGTCCCGCAAGCGAGTTTCCCTCGAGGATCTGAGTTTGACACCTGGGTTTGGTCCATTCCCCGATCTAAAAGCAAGTCAGGGAAGCCCAACAAGATGCACGGTAGCAAGCTCAATCCAGAGCAATAAACTGGCACGCAAGATGAGCATTCTGTATGCACCCTCACCACGGTTTGCATCGGCAACTCTATGGCATCACTGGCTGCAACCCGTTCAGTCCTGGAAGAGCATCCAACAGCCACACAAAGAAGAGGAGGGCGGCCATCAGGTGAAACCAAGTCAGGTATTAAAACAATGCCAGCTCTGCTGGCAAGGGAACTCCGCCGGGAACCGGGGCGGGGGGTCGCGGGGGTCGGGGGGTCGGGGGCGCACTGAGCCTGGCCTTCCAAAGGCCGAGGCTCCCGGCCCCGCTTGAGCCAAACGAGCCGAGCTCCAGCTTCCCCCATTCCGGGCCTACCGCACCCCAAGGATATGAGTGGTCCACCCAAATCCATGTAAACATGGATCCAAGATTGGAACCCTCATACCCACCGTACCCACAAGTTGCAAAAATAGACAGATGTGGATGGGCTGATCTCTTCTCAATCTCGAAACCCGCACCCTGATCCCGCCATTTGATCGGCCCAAATTGAACCATCAGCCTCTTGACGGCTCCAACATGGAATGGTCGGTGTGGTTTTCTGATTTCCGGTTGTCGCCCTTCCTGATATGACCGAACCGGAATTCTTCAATGGTCAAAGCCCAGAAAAAAGGGGATCTATGATCGCGTCTCTCTCTGGTGGTACCCTCTTTAGTGGGTTTTTCCGCCAACCAAAAAGGCCTCCAACAGGAGGGAGCCTGAGTCCCACACCTTCCGTGCCGGCATCTCATCCAGCAGGCTCAGCGCCTAGTGGCAACCAGCGGCAAAAAGGGGGGTGGTGCCCCTTTTTTGGAGGTCCCTGAAAGTCCATTAAGGTTTCGCCCGAACTCACGGCCTTGACTTGTGAGGTGGGGAACCACCATACGCGCGGGAACCCACAAAAAGAAGGGAAACCGGGTATCACTGAACTGGAAAAACCTTTGGGGAGCTATTGGATAGATTCCAGCTAGAGTTAAGCCAACAACAGCATGTTGTACAGAGACAACATGAGAGACCACCGAGCAATCTCCATACACCCGTGCCGTGCTGCATGCAAACAAGCAATAAACGCCTACAAATACACGAACGCACATCACATGAATATCACATGCATTGAACGCACTGCCATGTTTGTCTGAGAGTTGTTTGTTCCCGCTGCGCAACTCTGGACCCATCACGGGTGCCATGCAACTGCTCAGAGCCGGGCCCACTCCCAATGATGCCCATGTTCACCTTACATTGTGTCTGCAGCATGTCGGATCGTGCGGATTTATCTTTGGCCCTGCTCATAACAAGAGGCCTTAATCGTTTCCTACCTGCTGAGCCAACACTTGCAACAAGTTGTCAAGATCCGACAGAGGGGAGAGGGGAGAGCGGAGACACGAACATCAGCTGGACACATGAGCATGAGCAGCGTCTCAAAACTCCGGCCTTTGCTTGTGAGGTCTGCAGAGGCACCTGCTCCGAATCCACTGGGGCACCAGGCAGTTTCGCAGGGCGGTGGTATAGCTCAGAGTCTCCTTCCACGAGAAAATTTAAAGTGAAACGATTGAGCCCCAGGAAATCCGAGCGACCTCGGATGGCCAGGATACAGTTAGTACGTTTGTGCTCTGTTCAGGTATGACACCCAAATCGGGAGTGTGCAGGCAAGAGGCTTGGAAGTGCATTGTCAACGAAATTTGTGCTGACACGGACCAACCGCGACACCTGTGAGCTTCATCTTAAAAGGTGGGAAGTCTGGAGCTCCTTAGAGCTCCATCCCTCCCCAGTTTGAGATCTCAAAACCAGAAACTCTTGCTGGGATGGTACAAATACAAGGGGAGAGCTCACAGGATCCTTTGCGAAAGGCGTTTGAAGGGAAAACCAAAAGCGCACCAATCCTCTATTTGGAAGACCCTCATTTAGGAGTAGATTCCTTCAGCTGACTATTGGTGGACACTCTTAAACGGGGCTTTCAAGTTTCCAGCAACCATGTTTCGCATGTTTGCTGGTGGTTCCCTAAACCTTAGAGCTCTGCATAGCTCTGCAATGTCACAGAGACTCCAAACTGAGACGTGCTCCCACCTCGAAGTGGCCCCCCGAGCGAAGCAGCTCGGCAGCCTCCGTCAGCCTGCCATGCGCCCGATGTGACAATCTGCGGATGCCTTGTACTGTCGTGACATTGACCCTTTGGGCACCAAAAACCCTGCTATGGCAGGCAGACATTCTACAGACAGGCAGAGAAACGTTTTGGACGATTGAAAAATAACAAACCTCCCACGAGCCAACATAGATGAGTGCCCCTCAAGTTGTGCAGTGGGTAGAGTTGAGATGGACCAAAACCGGACCACCAGCCAACCACGGCGTTGAGTCCCTGAGCCCCGGCCTCTCGGGGGCTGCGTCCTTCTGCCGGAAGCGCGTGCACAACGCGCCCTGGCGTGAGGGCAAGGGCGGGCTGAGGGATGGAACTGGCTAACTCTCTCCACGAACCCTCCCGCGATGTTTCATTTGAGGTCCGCTCAAAAGGTATGTTGGAGGACTCTTGGACTCCCAGATCGCCAGGAACCCGCCTTGGAGTACAAAACCCCACTGCTCGCCTCCTGGCACGCCCAAAAGCAAGCAAAGCCCGAGAAAGCTGCTTTGAGCACTAATACATCCGGCAGCTGCAGGCCAGTCAGCAATCCTCACAAAAGTTCCCAGGGAATAGTACTTCTGCAAGCGGTTTACCGTGATCCAAAAAACAGATATGGTGTTCGCAGAGTCGTAGACATGGGGAACCAACTATTGCACCTATGATCTTGGTCGGCCTTCTCCAAGTGACGCGCTTTAACTCCCTGGGTGTGGAGTCGCGTGCATTGATTAGAGGTGATCAAGCATGGGCGCAGCGGGCAGAAGGCGTCATCAACATAGAGTCTCAATTGGGCGCTTTGTGCCGCCTTTGAAAGCTCTGGACCTGAAAATGGTCTACATGTTTGGTCAGCCCCCCACGGCTTGGACTCTGCCTCCGCACGCATGTGTCCTTCATGTTCCATGAAAATGCCCTTGCTTCACCTTTACACAAACAGACATGCTGCCAACTCGCAAACCTTTTGATAACTGTGGAGGCACAATTTAGGCTGGGCTGCCAACTCGCATGACCTGGGCCCGGATTCCACCCAATCGCTTCCCACCACGGGCGGCCTGCAGCGCCACTTTGCCCGGTGCCACCTTCGGCCGCAGCCCGTCCGCACCGGCGGACTCCCGGACACGCGCGGCCAAAGCCGGCTGGCCGCCTGCCATGCAGTCAACCCACAAGTCCACAAGTCGGCTCTGCGCAGTCCTCTGCGAGGTCTCTGTGTGCCAGAACAAACCAAACCTTTGAACCATCAGGACATTGCACGAGTCAATGCTTGAGCTGAAAGAGCTGGGACTTCTCAGGAGAAGAATGATGGACCTCGGCCCACAAGATTCGCCCCTGGAATCCGAAACCAATCGAAGACCGCAAGACAGCTCCTGTGCCAAGGTGCTATGAAAAGTGTTGCAACACCGACAAAGCCTGGCTCTTCTGCCGCACAGGCGCTGCTTTGTTGCTAAGATGCGAAAGGCGGGTATCACAGCCCATATGTTTGCCCTCCCGCTGGTCTGCTTTCTTTTGGCCCAACACCCGCCATCCAACCATCCAACTCCTTCCCAAACCAGCTTGCCCCAGAAACACACTGGCCTCCTTTCAGAACGATTTCTGTCCTGTGACCTGGCACCCTCAACCCTCACCTGAAACCCCGGCCAGCACAGTTGCCGTAGTTCACTCCTAACGGCTTAATCTGGTTTAACAAACATTTAAGCACTCTAGTCACTTGGACCCTACCGTTCGTGGTTTGTACCAGTCATATGCCCTTGACACCCTTCCTACGCTTCACCGGTGGTGCGCACCTTCGTCACATGCCGCCTCGCAGGCCGCAAAGGCGGAGGCCGTCGGACGCAGGCCGCACCTCGCCCACGTGGAACGGATGGGATGGGCATGGCAGCCCTCACGCCTGTATCACAAATCAAACAGGTGCTTGACACGGGACAGGAGTTTTCTCCAGCTTTTTGGCAGCAGTAAACCCCACAGATTCCTCGGGAAACTCGAGGAACCACCGGGCGCGCGGCTCCAACATCTCGTCGAAGAGCTGGAGGGCCAGCTGCCACTTGCGCCCTGCCCACAGGCAAAGTGGCCCCTCGAAATGAGATGAGCATGTCGGAGACTATGTTTCAGCCTCTTCCTTTCTTGGGAGATTGGCACCTTCAAAAAGGAAATCCTGCATGGACGCCCCAATTAGCTTTCCATTGCACCCGGGAAGCCTTTGGCTTGACAGCCTCCCAAACTGGTAAGGGCCGTGAGCCCACCGTTTCAACAATCATTGCAAACGCGACATGTTCAAACTGCAAGCGGCACATCATGAACGCACAAGGCAGCATGCCTCGAATTTTCCGCCTAACGCTACTAGAACATGCATTGAAGCAGCCACTACAGTGGCCACTGAGCACGTGCGCTACCAGAAGAAAGGTGGACCTGCTGGAAGACATATCGCAGTCATCGTGCTGTCAGTGAGCTTGGTTGCTAGAATCTCGGCAACTCTGTGGCTAGCTGAGCAAGATTGCGGAATGCTATGCAGGAGGTTGTGGGAGCCAAAAGGTTTTGGAACTAGCACTTGGTGCCAGGAAATAGGAAATGCAGGGCGCTGAAGCCAAACAGGCTCACAATTGCCACCGGCACAACAACAACAAAACAAAAAGAATTCACCCTTGATGTTGAGGCCAAGCATGGGACACAAACTATTAAAGAAAGCTCCCAATCACAGACTTGGTTTGAGTGGGAGTGTTCGTCTTGTAGATGTTCGAATGCCCCGATGTGCTTGTGGCAGATGATATCCAACACTTGTCCGGCTGGCCATTCACCCTATCGACACAAAGCTCCTTTTGGCCAGGTACTCAACCTGTCCACAAAACTCAATGAAAAGGGGCAGTAAGAATCCGACCTGTCCCAGACTCGCCTTTGCTTGAGGCGACGATGGCTGAAGAGTAGCCTCGGACACCACCTGAGGAACCAAGCGGAAGGCATATCTGAACAACTCCAAGCAAACTCCCGTTGGATCCTGGAAACGACAAACTCGTCCATGCCGCCCCGCCCCCTTCCTGCCTATGACCATTGAATGCATCGTTGCGATGGACGCTCCCTTCACAGCAGAAAAGTGGCGGCTCGCGACCCCGAGGCATGCGCTGAGATGGCCTGCAACCCGCAGGCCCGAGGCTGCCGCCTCTGCCTGCAGCCCCAAAGCACTGAAAATGCTATTGCCCATGTTCGTTCTAGTACGCTTCGCATTTTGCGGACGATGCTTTTCCGAAAGCCCCGAATGAGGTCCTCCTCTAGGCTGGCACGCTTCCGCCGGAGGACTTTCAGGAAGTCCGCCTGTTGCGCAGACATGGCATCTCTGAGCATGAACCGTTTTCCGCTCTTAAACCGGAGGGGAATGGGGTCTTGCAGGGAAGCTTCACAGAGGGTGTCAAATACACCCGGGCGTGCCATCGTCGCTACGATCATACTCCATGACCAAAGGTACCATCAAACGCATCCGGGTTTATGCCGACTCCTGGCACAACACATCCAACAGTTCCAAGGGCGCTGCAGTCCTTCCAACCCGGCTTGCCCAACCGGCCTGGGCTGCGCCGCCGGAGGACGACTTCCGAGCCAGGGCCTGCGCAATGACACGGGCGCGCTTTTCCCGCGTGCAATTCAGGGAGGGGAAGAGGTTCCCATCTTAGGATACACGGGGAATCAAAGTCTGACCTCCCCACTTGCGACCCCAACAAGTAGGCAGGGGGCAGCCAAGGAACCCCCCCTCTGTCGGTTCAAAGAGCCTGCTGGGTCTTGGCGTCTGATTAGTCGCCGCTCCTAAGATCCTCATCTTGGGTCAAGGATCCTAGCGGCAATGTTGCTCCATGCATTGGCTTAAACATGTGTGGCGCTCTTGCGAGAAATTGCACACCTTGTTCAGCACATTTCACTTGAATCACCAACCATGTCTCTTCGGTCGACTCCTCATTGTGAGACAATGCCATTTGGGCAAACCAGATTGACTTTTGAATCATATTGCCTTGCTATCTATCCACCCTCGATGATTTTTGGAAACATAGCTGGGGTCTGCAAATGAATTGAGAACCAAACTGAAGCATTTGAAGGTTTTCTCCATAAAACACATCCCAATTGGAAACCGCCCTTTCTGGGGGGAACCCCTCAATTTTCTCACACACAGTTGAAACGACAGTATATGGCACAAATCCTCCATGTTGGGTTTAGTCACCCCTTTTAATCACATAAAGAAAATTGCACCATCCAGTCTTACTATGGTGTACCCATTTGACAACCGTCGCCCGGTACCGAACCAACCGCCCAAATCCCCGGCCAGCAGCGCGGGGGTCACAGCGGCCAGGGCCACGCGATGCCGCCGCAGTCTCGAAGACGCCCTCGGAAAAGTAGCCAGGGTCAGCCCGAGCCCGAAAATCAAAATACACAACCGTATTGCAACATGCATTCAAATATGTGGGTGCATTATTCTCTATACATGCATATGTATATGTATATACACACATATAGACATATTAATACTACGTATCTATATATATATATATTAATATATATATATATATGTATTATATATATATATATATAGAGATGCATGTCCACAACCTACCAACATCTATATTTCACATGCGGAGCAGCCCTGGTTTTCAAGAACTGAGAGCATCTATCCAAGCATTTGGCAGCGTGTTTTGCAAATCTTGCACAACATGTTGCCTGGACCAATAGACAAAAACAGGAGAAAGGAGTTCGAATCCCCACCACGGCCAGAATGTCTTTGCTGTTTTGCTTCGTAGTTTGCCTGGTGGCTTGGTTGTTTGGCTGTTGGTTGCTCGCTCGTCTGGTTATTTGGTGTATTGGTCGATTGGTTCCGTGGTGCATTTTTGTATTGGTCCATGCAGCATTTAAGCAAATGGTGCGAAACAGGGCAAAGTTTAGGCATCAATTGGCTCTCGCAATGGCTCTCGCACCCTTTTGCCGTGAGACCGGGGCTCCATTGGCCCCGCAAAGCACCTTCGGGTCCCGAAGCCTTTGCCTTCCCGGGCTTGCCGGGCTTGCCATGCCAAACCCGGAAACCCCGCGCCCCTTTAAAACACACCGCCTCGGAACCAGATTTGGTCCGGGCCGACTCTCGGCCGGACCCCTGAAGCTCGGTGCTTAACGCGAACCGCCGGCAAGCTGCGGTTCGATGGCCACTTTTGGACCTGGGGCTGGCCCTGGACATAGGCCAAGGCGCCAGTGCCTCGATTCATTCCATGCAGGCGACCTCAACGCGACTGCCAGAATACTACAGTCACTACATACGATCAAGCCACAAATGAGTTGGCATTGCGGGATGTAAACCTGGTCAGATGTCAGAATCATCGCTCCAGGTCGTGCAAGACATGTCGGCCTGGGCCACTGTGCTCAGCCATCACTGGCTGCTGGCGCCACCTCCGGCTACAAGCTGGAAACGGCTCGGTGTGAGACGGTGCCAGCGGCAAGCAATCGCTCAGTTTCGAAATGACGGCAATCCACGTCCATTGAACAGCTGCAAAAAAAAAACACTCTTTGGCAGGGCTTGTGCGTGTGTGTCTGTGTGTGTGTGATCATTGATGATGTGTTAGTTTTGCGCGATTAAACCATCCCTACAAAAAGATTCGCCATGCTATGAAAATATCCATCCTTGAGCTTCTGCTGCCACACACCTGAACGGGGCGACGCCGCGCCGGTTTGTCCGTGCGCCGCGTTGCCTTTTTGTACACATCAATGCTCCGCATCTGAGGAATGGTCGTCTGACCTCGGAGTCTTCAAATCGGGTTCTGAGGCAGCGCGTCCCAAGAAGCACACAGCAGACACAAATGGCGCGATCAAATTTAGGCACTTAAATCGCACATGTTGGGGCCATCAAAGACACATATGATTGAATATGTAGAGTATGGGGCACACTCACAATGCAAGTCTGGAAAGTATGCACCACCCAGCCAGTCATTCCAGCCGAAGATGCGAACCACTCCTCCTCTTGGTACCAACATTCTCCCAATCCTCCCCCCTCCAACCCACATGTGGTCGGAAAGACTTTTCCATCCCACCGGCACCTTCCCAAAAATGGGAAAGGCGTCACAACCTCCCTCCACCGACCCCTTGTCCCCTTATGGGGGCAAGCCTCCGCAAAGCAAGCCAAAGAAGCTAAAGCGATCGGATCCGACTCGAGCCGAGCGGCTGGGAACTGCCCCCGGACTGCTGCGACACTCCCGAGGCCATGGAGGAGCCCTGGTTGGTGCCCCGCTTCTTGCCGCTCATCTTCCTCAGGGAAGGACGATCCAAAGAGAACAAAACCTATGCTCTCTCTGTCGCTCTCTCTCTCTCTCTCTCTCTCTGTCTCCCCCAGTTCTTCAGTTCTTGTCCTGGTTTGGAGGTGTAGTATTGTAGTGTTCCGCTGGGTGCTCTACGTGTTGAAGTTTGTTGATGACGATGCTTGTCTGTGTGTGTGTGTGTGTGTGTGTGGGGTGTGCTTGCTTTGTTCAGTTCTGAGCCCTGACCACATGACCAGTGCATGAGCTTTCTTGGGGGCCAGTAACCCCCGCTGGTCTCCGCAGTGAAATTCCTTCAGGGGGTATGGGGTATGGGATGGTTGGTGGGTGTTGTGCCCCTCACCAGCTGACCACAAGAAAAGAATAGACTTCAATAGAATACTTGGACTGGTCATGGATACTGTCCCAACTCGGATTGGCCAGTCTCCGGGTCGAGAGGTGTATTTGCGGAGACATTGGTCTTCGCAGGGTCCAGCTGCCAATCGTTACGTGAACCCGTCTGAATCGTTCCCATTCGTGTGGCTCAGGGTGCAAAGCTCAGGGTCTGCGGAGGAGGCGTCCTTGCAATCATTGTCCAACTACCGCTGGCAGCACCCCGTCTATCCACCTCTTCCAACATCCATGTGGCCTCCCCAAACAGGGCCACGCGGCTTGGTCGCCCTGAGGATGATCTTCTCCAAGCGGTCCAGCTTGTCCTCCGCCTCGTCGCCGTGCTTTTCGTGGTCATCTGCCGGCCACGGCATCGCCGGCGATGTGGACCCCCCAAAGCGCCGGATGTTCTCCACCTGGGCACGCGCCAAGTCGCAAGCTGCTCGCGACCCGGGGAATGCGTCGAAATTCAGGCAGTAAACACCGAACCTGGCATGAAGATCAGTTGGGAGACAAGCTGCTTACAACGGCGGCCACAAAAAAGATTAGAAATGAACATCTCCTTTGGACGTGCACCCTTCCAAGCTCCAAGCCACAGATCCACAACCAATGAATACTAATGGCCAACATGCAGACACATCGTATAGCGGTTGGTTCTCCGTTTCAGGTCAAACGCCCTCCCACAAAAAATGGGCCCATACCGTGTAAGCTAGCACGGCAACCGTGGCAAAGTCTGGTTGGAGTTGGTTCTTGAAGTTCCACGTCAGTTGGAAGGATGGCTAGTCTGCTTTTCAGGCTTGCTGGCTGAGTTAAGAAAGAAACAAAAATATTGCTGCATCGATGTTCAGCAAACAAATATCCTGTTTGATCTTTTTCGGTGGCTGCTGTGTTTGCACCTTGCTTGCTGGAGGTGTAACTTCGGTTGTGACTAGGTGCATTGATTTACTGCATAATCTGTTGCGAGCTCACCCCGGGTACAACAAGCTCACCATGGTAAAGATCCTTTACTTGGGGATCCTCTGCACCCCCATTGCCACTTGTAACTAAGTTTGTTTACTTCCTGGAGTTTCTGCCTTCTGCCTTCTGCCGTCCTGCTTGTTTCGGTTCTTTGCTGGCAAGACCTTGAAATCAGTGTTCAACCCGACTCCTCAATCAGCCTGAACAAACCTCAAATCAAGGCAAAAACCATCTGTCTGAAACGCAAGAAAGCATTCAACACGCCGTGCATCAACCTTGCCAATAAAAGACCAAAACACCAACCCCCTATCCACCAAATGCCCGAACGCCCACCCTACCGAACGACAACCCTGTCATCCCTTACATCATAGGAATCCCCTCCTGGAGCTCTTCGTTTTCTGGAAATCGCCACAAGTCCTGGTTTTGCCGCAATTGCGGCGCTTTCATCAAAACGCGTTCAATCGCAGCTCCATCCCCCAGGCTGTTTCCCGAGAGGCGGTGGTCGGGTGCTCATTGGCGGGTTCGGTCACCTGCCGCTAGGCAGGGGCAAGCTGCTGAGTCCCTCGTAGCTTTCCACAAACTTCGGCCGCCCGCCGTTTGCACAAACCGATGTGGACAAGTTCCCATACGCCTTCCAAGCACCTTGCAGGCTCATCAGCAAAACTTATTGCGAAGAATTGCAAGCCCACAAGTGCAGGCGACTGCGGAGTCTTCAAGCACGGACATGCACAGAAATGTCATTCGACTCCAAGGAGCTACCGGCATGGCGGAGTAAACAAGTGTGCGAGGGCACCCCCTCCACCCCCCCTGCCACCTGTCCGGCGGCCATTTCTATTACAGTATTATGTTTCTTAGGTTACCTCGGTCAGTGCCAACTCCCTGCTAGCAACCGCCTGGATCCCGCCCGCCAGGCCCACGTCCCCCTCGTTGAACTCCAGACGCTCCTGACGAACGCGACATAAGCGCTGGTATTTAGATGACTTGTCAGAGCACGAGCCACTGGAAGGAATTTGTGGTTCCTTTCATAGGCAGGACATAGATGTTCCCTTCAAATACCCTCTGCACATAGTGCTGAACAAGCGCTGAAATGCTATTATCGTTGCCGTGGTGACACGATGGGTGGATGTGAGTGTGTCTTGCCTGTGTGTGCGCTCGCGTTTGTGGCTGACTGGGAGTGTTCAGCTTCACACTTGTTGTCATCGCCAACTATTGGGCTACTTCCATGCTGCTCTGGTCATGCAACAAGGTTGCATCGATAGCCCTCCAGCATGGTGGACAAACTGTTTCATGCTTCTCGGATAACGCTGCAAGGAGCCCTGAAGTCGTGGAAAGAAATGGCCTTGGATTAAGACCTGATCTCGCCCACACAGGCCGCAAATCCAGGAATTTGCAAAAACACAAAAAATACTCAGAAAAAACCCAATCCGAAAAACTCAATCTGAAATAGTCTGAATCTGGGAAGACTCAAAAGAAACTCAAAAAAAACTCAAAACAGACTCAAAAAAAACTCAAGCAGGGGTCTGGGGAGGGTTCTGGGGGTGGGGGAGGGGCAAAATGCAAAAACAACCGCAGAAAACACAAACAATACTCAAACAAAACTCAAAAACAACTCAAAACAGACTCCAAAAAAAACTCAAGCAGGGGTCTGGGGAGGGTTCTGGGGGTGGGGGAGGGGCAAAATGCAAAAACAACCGCAGAAAACACAAACAATACTCAAAAAAAACTCAAAAAAACTCAAAACAGACTCAAAAAAAACTCAAGCAGGGGTCTGGGGAGGGTTCTGGGGGTGGGGGAGGGGCAAAATGCAAAAACAACCGCAGAAAACACAAAAAAAACTCAAAACAGACTCAAAAAAAACTCAAGCAGGGGGCTGGGGAGGGTTCTGGGGGTGGGGGAGGGGCAAAATGCAAAAACAACCGCAGAAAACACAAAAAAAAACTCAAAAAGAACTCAAAAAAAACTCAAAAAAAAACTCAAAACAGACTCAAAAACAACTCAAGCAGGGGTCTGGGGAGGGTTCTGGGGGTGGGGGAGGGGCAAAATGCAAAAACAACCGCAGAAAACACAAAAAAAACTCAAAAAGAACTCAAAAAAAACTCAAAAACAACTCAAAACAGACTCAAAAAAAACTCAAGCAGGGGTCTGGGGAGGGTTGGGGGAGGGGCAAAATGCAAAAACAACCGCAGAAAACACAAAAAAAAACTCAAAAAAAACTCAAAACAGACTCAAAAAAAACTCAAGCAAAGGGGCAAAATGCAAAAACAACCGCAGAAAACTCAAAAAAAACTCAAAACAGACTCAAAAAAAACTCAAAACAGACTCAAAAAAAACTCAAAAAAACTCAAAACAGACTCAAAAAAAACTCAAGCAGGGGTCTGGGAGGGTTCTGGGGGTGGGGGAGGGGCAATATGCAAAAACAACCGCAGAAAACTCAAAGAAAACTCAAAACAGACTCAAAAAAAACTCAAAACAGACTCAAAAAAAACTCAAAAAAAAACTCAAATCTCCTGCTGTGCTTTTTGTTGTGTTTAGTTTGAGTCTCCTGCTGTGTTTTTCTTGTGTTTTTTTTGAGTCTCCTGCTGTGTATTTTTGTGTTTTTTTGAGTCTCCTGCTGTGTTTTTCTTGTGTTTTTTTGAGTCTCCTGCTGTGTTTTTCTTGTGTTTTTTTTGAGTCTCCTGCTGTGTTTTTCTTGTGTGTTTTTTTGAGTCTCCTGCTGTGTTTTTCTTGTGTTTTTTTTGAGTCTCCTGCTGTGTATTTTTTTGTGTTTTTTTTGAGTCTGTGTTTTCAGTTGAGTTTTTTGGCTGAGTTTTTTCTGAGTTTTTTTTGAGTTTTTTTTTGTTCCGCTAAAACCTCTCCTGTCTGAGCCCGTCTGGTCATAAGCCTTGGACGACTGAAACGAGTGATGTCCAAACACCCGGGCGGGCAACCACAGGCAACTGCTGCAAGGGCTTGACAGCAGGATGACAGCAGGAATATCACAACTCCAAACCATCAGGAGTGCCCCGCATGCAATTCTGGAGGCCCAAACTAAACGGAGGGCCTCAATTCACAGACCAAACCACCGGACAGCGCCGCCTCAAAGCGGAGGGTCTCCAGGTACTTGTGCCAGCGCTTCGTGGAGATACCCTCTAGCGCCGTAACCTGGGCTAAACGGGACAGATGAGTCAAAGGGGGAGCCACCAACATGGGGTTCCCTTTGCTTTCCCTTCAAACGAACCCAGAAAGGCTCAAGGGAAAAACAGCATCTTCAATGTTGAACCCTCTCTGAAACCCCCATGGTTGTCAACAAGAAAACGACGCGCAAAACGACGCGCCTTCGCAACAAGCTGAACTTTATAGCTTGTCCGCTGTACCCAGAGCTCATTGATCAGAGAGCCTACGAAGGGGCACAGACTTGCCGGAAGCCACGCAACAATTGGCTGCCTCTAAAATTAATCTCCCCATGCGAGCCAGCTCGGAAGTCAACCGTTCAGTCCAGGTCACCCCCCATAGCCCCCTGGGCTTGGGCTCTTAGGCCCCCACGATGATGCTTCCTCGGGTGAGGCGCGCATAGCCCACCATGTCATCGTACACAGCCCCATAGGCGCCGTTCAACTGGGCCACCAAGAGGTTGAGGAGGAAGATCTCGGCACACCCCACACTCCCGGCGGGGTGGGCAGGACTCTATATCGGAAAACCCGCACCAGTTTCTGTGAGAAGCTTATTGAAAAGGCGCTCGGTGCGGGCGCGGAAGTTGTGAATGTGGGAAAACTGCAAACGCGTAAAACCTGCTTCCACGCGCGTTCGAGAACAAAACCCAGGCAAATGTGGCATCCAAAGATGTGTGAACATCTGATCACTCTTTGCACAGCTGGGGAGAGATGTCCAATAAAACAAATCCGGGAAAGAGGAAAAAAGGTTAGGCCCCGGTTAAAGCCTGCAAGGCTCGACAGTCTTGCCAGCTGCCACTGCAACCTTCTGTCGTGAGGGACCCAAGGAAGAGATGGGATCGTTGGCGTTCCCTTTCGCCTCTGGCCAAGCCGCAATCACCACAATAATGAAAAGACTCACAGTCAGAAGCACCGCGACTTCCTGCTGGATCTCGTCAAAGTGCTCAGAGGGGAACATCCCCAAAGAGATCTCCTTGCACGAAGGCCGAAGTGGGCAAAACTGGTGCAACACAAACAGCTGAGGCTTTTGTGTATTTGATGCAGTGTTGGTTCACAGAGTGCCCAGAGTTCTGCATGTCATGTGACAATCTGACAGGCAACCAGGCTGGAGGGTCTCTATAAAGCTAATGAAGGTAGGCGGCCATCAGCGAGAGGGCACCCACCGGAATGTTGGTGAAGTCGCTGCAGGTGTGGTTCAGCCTGACAGGCAATGCAAAATGAGAGAGAAAGCGCCCGGGTGATACTTGTTTGCAGCGTGCAGCTTGCCCAAATGATGATGCGACACTAGTTGACCCAGAACCCTGCGGGTCTTGGTCAAGCAGCGCACTGATTGAGCTGGAGAAGGTGATGATCAGGAAGATCAATGAGCCTGGGAATGCTGTGAGCGCAAATTTGTCTTGCTCCGCAAGCGCAGCTGCGCTTTGTCCAAACACAGGTTTTACGCGCAGACCCCTAAATTGTTGAAAGGCCTGCTATGCCAATAATATGGGGCCATGGAGCGCATCTTACCGACTGGGCAAGAAGACTGCAGGTTCAAGTCCTGCTGGCCCTAGGCCACTCGGAATGTGCATCTTCAACACAATCTGGCTTGAGACAGCCGTGATGTCTCGGCTGCGCTTTTCAGAATTCGTGTTGTTTCTGAAGGGCATCATCACCTCTCAGCTTGATCAGGGTCGTGGTGGAACAAACTGACAGCAATCTTACGCCGGTCTGACCCTCTGGCCGACAGAAGAGCAAGAGAGGAAAGCCCGCCCCGAACTCATGCCGCGAGGCCCACGAAGAGCCCCAGTTCGCTGAGCACTCGCCCGCAAACCAAGGTGAAGGCCTTTGCACACCGACAGGTCCGACAAACCAGAAGGGGTGGGGGGCCGGCGTGTCGTGTCATAGGCGGGTGGCGCTTGAGTTGATGCAGCTTGGAATGGGGGAAGCTCCTGAACCAGCCCTGTTCCTTTCCTGTAATCCGGGCCACTGCACGCAAACCTTCAGGAGAACAACCTTGTAGACTTGACGGGGCCTGAAGCTACCTGCCCCTGCATATGCACGTGAATATGGATATATTGGGTGACCCGGGCCCCAGGCCGAAATTTGCATGGAGAAGATAGTGAGGTCCAGCAGCAGCGCCCAGTACAGCAGCATGGCCGCCTCAAATGGAGGAAATCATCCGTACCCGGGAATCCTTTTGCTGGTGCCAAATCGAGCTTCCTGTGCCACAAGAACTGCATCTGCTCGCCCACAAGTCCAAGAGCTACACAGCACATGTCAATGACTTGCAAAAGAATAGATATTTGGCAGTGGTGGGAGCGTACAGTAAGGAGAACGTGACAAGAAAGTCATGGAAAAGCAAAAAAAAAGCGACAAACGAGGTCGCAATCGGAAAGTGGCCAGGAACTACACACAAACAAGAAATGCCAAGCGCAACTTTACCCGAGTTTGCTTTGGTTTGCCAGGGTTCTGATGTCAAGGTACTGGAGAGCTGTGAAGCCCCCCTCAACCGACCATGGCATGGGCCCCAGCTCACAGCTCCCAACATTTTTTTGGAAAAAGCGGCCATGGACACTGTCGCGTAGACCTCGCTCTGCTCTTGCCCACAGTGCTGGGTGAAGAGTGGCCCCTGACACTCAAGGCTTGTGATCAAGGCTTCCCTGGCCTTGTCTTGCCCATTTTTTTCTTTTGTGTCTTCTATGGACTTGACCTTATAAACCACCTGTCTCACAAGCAGCGCTTCCTGGCCAAAGTTTCCCCTCTGTCACATTTAGGATCACTCGGAGCAAATTCACGGTGCAAGGCAACCAGTCGACCCCCGGCCTCCCCCTTGCCCATGCAGTGGAAGATGGGGTCCTGAAAGGAACCCCCAAGTGTCCGAAGTCGAAGGCATGCCAAGCTGCTCAGCTTGCGTGATTGCACGCGCACACGCACACACAACAAGCACAACCCAGAGGTTCCCCAAAGCCTGGCCCCAGCCCCTTGTTGAAACCATGCAACTCCCCGCTTGGGGGAACGAATCTGCCAACTCCCGGCCTGAGTGCAAAGAATCAACAGGCACAGCATCAGTGCCAGATTCCCCACTTGCATCATGCTGGTGAGGTACTGCGGGAAGGGAAGGCACCCGAACCTCGCTGACTCTGCCCCCAAGGCGCCCTGAGGAAGGAAACCTATCTGTACTCAAAAACCACCTCTAGCGCCTAGTGAATTCAATTTACAGGCAGCCTGTGTTCCGGTCCCCGTGTTCAATGCATCATCCCCGGCCATCAAGAACTTTCTCCCCACTCCAAACAACCAAATACTGTATGCACATAGTCACGTGCGCGTGTGTATGTATATCTGTACACATGTAGGCGCATGTTTGCGTACGTAAATAAATACATGTTTGCAGGCATACATACATACATACATACATACACACATACATGCATGCATGGATACATACATTACATTACATTACATTACACTACACTACACTACACTACACTACACTACACTACATTACATTACATTACATTACATTACATTACATTACATTACATTACATTACATACACACATGACATACATGACACACATGACATACATGACATACATGACATACATGACATACATGACATACATGACATACATGACATACATACATACATACATACATACATACATACATACATACATACATACATTACATACATACATACATACATACATACATACATACATACATACATTACATACATACATACATACATACATACATACATACATACATACATACATACATACATACATACATACATACATACATACATACATACATACATACATACATACATACATACATACATACATACATACATACATACATACATACATACATACATACATACATACATACATACATACATACATACATACATACATACATACATACATACATACATACATACATACATACATACATACATACATACATACATACATACATACATACATACATACATACATACATACATACATACATTACATTACATTACATTACATTACATTACATTACATTACATTACATTACATTACATTACACATTACATTACATTACATTACATTACATTACATTACATTACATTACATTACATTACATTACATTACATTACATTACATTACATTACATTACATTACATTACATTACATTACATTACATACATTACATTACATTACATTACATTACATTACATTACATTACATTACATTACATTACATTACATTACATTACATTACATTACATTACATTACATTACATTACATTACATACATACATACATACATACATACATACATACATACATACATACATACATACATACATACATACATACATACATACATACATACATACATACATACATACATACATACATACATACATACATACATACATACATACATACATACATACATACATACATACATACATACATACATACATACATACATACATACATACATACATACATACATACATACATACATACATACATACATACATACATACATACATACATACATACATACATACATACATACATACATACATACATACATACATACATACATACATACATACATACATACATACATACATACATACATACATACATACATACATACATACATACATACATACATACATACATACATACATACATACATACATACATACATACATACATACATACATACATACATACATACATACATACATACATACATACATACATACATACATACATACATACATACATACATACATACATACATACATACATACATACATACATACATACATACATACATACATACATACATACATACATACATACATACATACATACATACATACATACATACATACATACATACATACATACATACATACATACATACATACATACATACATACATACATACATACATACATACATACATACATACATACATACATACATACATACATACATACATACATACATACATACATACATACATACATACATACATACATACATACATACATACATACATACATACATACATACATACATACATACATACATTACATACATACATACATACATACATACATACATACATACATACATACATACATACATACATACATACATACATACATACATACATACATACATACATACATACATACATACATACATACATACATACATACATACATACATACATACATACATACATACATACATACATACATACATACATACATTACATACATACATTACATACATTACATACATACATTACATACATACATACATACATACATACATACATACATTACATACATACATTACATTACATTACATTACATTACATTACATTACATTACATTACATTACATTACATTACATTACATTACATTACATTACATTACATTACATTACATTACATTACATTACATTACATTACATTACATTACATTACATTACATTACACATTACATTACATTACATTACATTACATTACATTACATTACATTACATTACATACATACATTACATTACATTACATTACATTACATTACATTACATTACATTACATTACATTACATTACATTACATTACATTACATTACATTACATTACATTACATTACATTACATTACATTACATACATACATACATACATACATACATTACATTACATACATACATTACATTACATTACATTACATTACATTACATTACATACATACATTACATTACATTACATTACATTACATTACATTACATTACATTACATTACATTACATTACATTACATTACATTACATTACATTACATTACATTACATTACATTACATTACATTACATTACATTACATTACATTACATACATACATACATACATACATACATACATACATACATACATACATACATACATACATACATACATACATACATACATACATACATACATACATACATACATACATACATACATACATACATTACATTACATTACATACATACATTACATACATACATACATACATACATACATACATACATACATACATACATACATACATACATACATACATACATACATACATACATACATACATACATACATACATACATACATACATACATACATACATACATACATACATACATACATACATACATACATACATACATACATACATACATACATACATACATACATACATACATACATACATACATACATACATACATACATACATACATACATACATACATACATACATACATACATACATACATACATACATTACATTACATACATTACATTACATTACATTACATTACATTACATTACATTACATACATTACATTACATTACATTACATACATACATTACATTACATTACATTACATTACATTACATACATACATACATACATACATACATTACATTACATTACATTACATTACATTACATTACATTACATTACATACATACATACATTACATACATACATACATACATACATACATACATACATACATACATACATACATACATACATACATACATACATACATACATACATACATACATACATACATACATACATACATACATACATACATACATACATACATACATACATACATACATACATACATACATACATACATACATACATACATACATACATACATACATACATACATACATACATACATACATACATACATACATACATACATACATACATACATACATACATACATACATACATACATACATACATACATACATACATACATACATACATACATACATACATACATACATACATACATACATACATACATACATACATACATACATACATACATACATACATACATACATACATACATACATACATACATACATACATACATACATACATACATACATACATACATACATACATACATACATACATACATACATACATACATACATACATACATACATACATACATACATACATACATACATACATACATACATACATACATACATACATACATACATACATACATACATACATACATACATACATACATACATACATACATACATACATACATACATACATACATACATACATACATACATACATACATACATTACATTACATACATACATACATACATACATACATTACATTACATACATACATACATACATACATACATACATACATACATACATACATACATACATACATACATACATACATACATACATACATACATACATACATACATACATACATACATACATACATACATACATACATACATACATACATACATACATACATACATACATACATACATACATACATACATACATACATACATACATACATACATACATACATACATACATACATACATACATACATACATACATACATACATACATACATACATACATACATACATACATACATACATACATACATACATACATACATACATACATACATACATACATACATACATACATACATACATACATACATACATACATACATACATACATACATACATACATACATACATACATACATACATACATACATACATACATACATACATACATACATACATACATACATACATACATACATACATACATACATACATACATACATACATACATACATACATACATACATACATACATACATACATACATACATACATACATACATACATACATACATACATACATACATACATACATACATACATACATACATACATACATACATACATACATACATACATACATACATACATACATACATACATACATACATACATACATACACATACATACATACATACATACATACATACATACCATACCATACCATACCATACATACATACATACATACATACATACATACATACATACATACATACATACATACATACATACATACATACATACATTACATACATACATACATACATACATACATACATACATACATACATACATACATCATACATACATACATACATACATACATACATACATACATACATACATACATACATACATACATACATACATACATACATACATACATACATACATACATACATACATACATACATACATACATACATACATACATACATACATACATACATACATACATACATACATACATACATACATACATTACATACATCCATGAAACGCATTCAAATATGTGTGGAAGAATGGCATCTGCTCCCCCCCTTGAAATACTCAGGTTTTTAGCCAGAACTCAGGTTTTGACGGGACTCTAAGCTGAATTGGCAGGACGTGCAACCCCATGCAAAGTCCAGAAGTTAAGCTCAACGTTCAAAAGAAGTTCCTAGTTAAACAGCTCCAAAGTCACATTGACGTACGCGAGCTGCACTTAAAGTCACATTGGAGTATGCAAAGTGCACAGCTCAAAAAGCACAACTGTTAAGCACGCAAAGCATGCTTGGGCAGCTTCACCGTGCCTGTAACAGCACCATCACTTCGTTCTACGTTTTTGTTTCACAAAAATTCAGCAAATCATCAACTTGGGGGAAAGGAAGACAATCCTACTTGCAACTGACATCCAAATCAAAAATTCAAGTGCTTCATGGCCTGTCGCAGTTTGCATTTGCATGTCAATTCATGTTTAGTGCATGATTCCATATACATTCCAACTAGATGTATTTAAAGAGAAATTGTAAAGCCGCTATCTCAGTTGTGTGTTATTTGTCCAATACAATTCAATCATTGGTAACAACTATTGCACTGCAAATTTTAGAAGGATGTCCAATATAAAATGACTTCGAGTTCAAACCAAATTCAGCTTCAACCAGTTGCAGCTTCTTGTGCGTTGTAAAGCACAATTGGAGAACACAGCTATTGTCGTGGCCAGAAGAAAAAAAAAGAAGCTCAATTCCATAAGGGTTATTGCCCTTATCTGACTCCATGTGGTTTTATGCAACAAGATTCCACATAAATCGCTTTAGAACATCCTCAATCCTGGCCCCCAAAAAAGCTTGACAGCTTTCCACCTGCATTGAAGATTGAAGATCTCCCAGATTTTGTGTTGTAAGAATCGCCCATCCTGGCCAGCCCTCAGGTCCCCAAAAAAATGTAGCGTCAAAAAAGCATGTTTCCCCCCTGGCAAAATGCAGGCGGGCACATCCACAACTTGACTACTGGAACGTGCGCTCCTTGCTTGCCTTTTCATCCTGGATTGAAGATTGAAGATTCTCTGACAACTCTTTCTGGGATTCTTCAAATCTGCACTTAGGGCCTACTGGTACATCCTGGATTGAAGATTGAAGATTTAAGATTATCAGACATTAATTCTGGAAACCTTTAAATCCATACTTGGGACAAACTAATATGTGCTAGCACGTGCTAGCATGTCCTGGATTGCACTAAGTAACTGATGAAGGCGTGCATGTTTAGCATCGTTTTAGAAGCTGGACAGTGCATATCTATATGCAACACCTTGATTGTTTGGACAACAATCTGAGTAGTCCAGCGGGGGTATACCACATATGTATATATATATATATATGTATGTAATGTGTATATATGTGTATATATGTATTATTTTGTGACTAGTGTCTGCATAGGTCATGCTAATTCATGCCCTCATGGTTTAAAGCTTCTTTCCGAAGGCAGCCAACAATTGGGAAATCCCGCCGCTCCGAACCGGCCACGGGGCAGCCGCACAATGTTGCCCTCCCGGCAGTCTCCGATCAAACCTCGGGCGGCTTGGGGAAAATGTGCACTTTTTTTGGAGGGTGACAACCAAGGGTACCCCAAATAAGGCCCCCACCCATATCAACACGTTGGGATTGCCCAACGACTGTTTGCTCATCAACGTCAATCTCACCCTCCCCCTATTTTCGGTAGGTCATTCCAGGAATGCCTCTGCCAGCGAATTGCTGGTTGTCTAATCGCATTTGTGTCCAATGTGGCCAGGCGCATCGCACCTGGCTTATCAAAAGCTGGCCCATGCTGAAGACGTAGATGAAAATCCGGCAGGCAAAAATGCCGATGCGCTCCGCCTCGGTTTGGTTGCTCTTTGGGCGTTCCAGGCGTTTGAAACCGCTGGCTTGGCCCCCCTCTTCAAAGATGCGCATACACAACGGTTGTTTGAACAGTCGTGTCCCTCTAAAATAGGGGCCAGGCTCTCCTTGCTAGTGTGGTCGTTAATTCCTCTTTTGAGCCATCATTGTGCCATGTCACCATCTGCACCACCAATAGAAAAGTTGCAATGATAAGAATCCGGAATTCCAGTCTCCTTTTTCATATCTTATCTACTAGTGTTGCATTCATAATATGTGTATCTATTGCTTTTCATGCTTACATTACCCCTTCATCCACTTTTATACCTTCATCATGCTGTTATCTCATGTTCTATTTACAACTTATGTAGAGCATGTATCTTGACCATTTCAAACTGGATTGTTAATGTCTTCATATCCAGGCGCTTCTACTATACTAGTTCTACTTTAGAACCTTGGAAATGATAAAGCATGCAATGATGAATCGACTTGACCAACAAGCGATGGCTCTCATCTGACGTGAAATCGGAGTTCATGATTGAGGCTATAGGCTCATGATGCTTTTCGTGTCTTCCCGTCTAGGCAACATCATGGTTGTACCCAGTTGTCAAAACAAAGGAGAGAGTGCTCGCATTGCGTCTCAAAACTGGGGCGCCCAATCATTAAGTGCCTCTCAAAGTTCCATGCCAACATCAAACTCGAGCCGGTCTCATGCGACTATTCCGCGCAGCTTGGTTCCACACTTTTTGAAACTTGTCCGGGGTCAACGGTCAAACCAACAGGGGCCCAAATGCTGTCCAAGGCTTGCCGGGGCCGCTTTGCCCAAAAGGGTCCCAAGTTTCGACTCTCACACGCTCCAACCCAGCCCTCAGGGGACAAGCGGCATCCGACTGGCTGGCCGGGTCCTGGTGCAACTGTGGCAGCACAGACTGGCCGGTGATGAACACCGCCAGGGAGAAGAGGAAGTAACACCTGCGAACGCTTCCAAGTGGATTCACCAAGAAAAAGACCAAATTGTTTGTTTAACACCAAAACGGTCTTGAAAAAGCTTAAGTCCAGGAACTCAGAGGTGGGGAGAAGGCCTGAAGCTGGCCTGGGCCATGTGTGCAGGTTGAAGAGAAGCAACACCAAGTCCTCAAATGTCCCTTATGGAGAAAACCTCATGGTTAGTTTGTCTCCCTCCAATCATGGAAGTGATCGAAACGCCTTGTGTAACGGCGGTGGTGCTCGCAGAAGCTTGCCTTGCCTTTGGATGCAATGCCGCGGGGCAGAGTCCGCACAGCAGAATCAAAGCAAAGCACGAAGCTGTCGGGAAGCTTCAAAAACCCCTCACTTGCTCACTATTCGTGCTTAGCCCTTTGATGCGCCCACAAAACTTTGGGAGTTTGACGGGTGTCTTTTCTGATGAGGGTGCCCTTGTAGTAGTGTTCAATTGAAATCAAAGGGTACCTGTTTGGGTGTCGCTTTCCATGGAAACCAAACGACCATCCATTTTCTGCATGGGGGGGGTTCATTTTAAGGCGGTGAAGCCCAGGACCGGCAGAAGGGCCGGCCTGCCCAGCAGGAAGGAGTGGCCCGCCAGGCCCGACCAGAGCATGTCGGAGAAGAGCACCACCACGTCGTGGCAAATGATCTTCGGGTCCTGACCTGGCGGTTCGAACATGTTCCCTTCGGTTGCCCTTGAATCAAAGGCTGGTTGCTTCAACACATGTTGCCCAAGGAGGACGGTGGCCAAGGCTCAGTCTGGGGAGCGGACAAAGTGAAATTTGACAGATATGGGATGATACGGAAGTTGCCACAATTGGCAAGAAGAAACTATTGAATAAGGTTGGCGACTCCTGATACATTGTCAACACTTCTACTGGTTGCCAAGCCCCCCCAGGATGGCAAAAAATATGGCACCAAGTTCGCACTCGTTGGCCAACCTGAAGACTCATGCTAGTGGCTGTCTCAATCTCTGCACTTGGGAAAGTCTGACCTACATCTTGCCGCAAGCCTCAACACTCCTTCTTAAGTGCCTCTACTGAGTCACTGACTGATTGACTGACTGACTGAGTGACCGACCGACCGACCGACCGACCGACCGACCGACCGACCGACCGACCGACGGACTCACTCACTCACTCACTCACTCACTCACTCACTCACTCACTCACTCACTCACTCACTCACTCCCTCCCTCCCTCCCTCCCTCCACTCCCTCACTCACTCACTCACTCACTCTCACTCCCTCACTCCTCTCCCTCACCTCACTCACTCACTCACTCCTCTCCTCCCTCCCTCCCTCCCTCCCTCCTCCCTCCTCCTCCCTCCTCCCTCACTCCTCCCTCCCTCCCTCCTCTCACTCTCTCACTCACGCACTCACTCACTCACTCACTCACTCACTCACTCACTCACTCACTCACTCACTCACTCACTCACTCACTCACTCACTCACTCACTCACTCACTCACTCACTCACTCACTCACTCACTCACTCACTCACTCACTCACTCACTCACTCACTCACTCACTCACTCACTCACTCACTCACTCACTCACTCACTCACTCACTCACTCACTCACTCACTCACTCACTCACTCACTCACTCACTCACTCACTCACTCACTCACTCACTCACTCACTCACTCACTCACTCACTCACACTGGCTTCAGAGTAGAGCACCTCGCCAACAAGCTGGCTAGAATCCTGCAACATTGGTTGCCCTCAAGTGCGCCCGTGCGCATTGCTGAACTGACTATGCTTGTGTCAAGCCTCATTAGAAGGACATCGCTCTTTCCTACTCTGAACAATGCTATCCAGAATGAATGGCTGAGAAATGCGGAACCATCACATGGTTTCGTCCATCTGAGATCGCAAGCTTGCCATTCTTTCGGCTGAGAACTGCCCCGGCCTTCCACAATCCACCCCAAGGCTGAGTTGAAGTACCCCTCGGAATCCTGGACCAAGTGCTTCACGTAGTAATTCACCTGAGAGAAGCTCGGCAAGGACTCTGTCGAATGGGAACCCCCCTCCCCAGCCCATATGCAAGGGAGGCTGTCCCAAACCCATTGCGGGGGCATTCTGATCGCTTGCGATCTCCAAGAGAAAGGCATCATGGCAAAACAAATGCATCTGATGCATGTGTCTATCTTGTTCCCCATCCTCGTGGCTTTGTTGTGCATAATTAATGCAACGACCACGGCAGAAAAGTTCAAGACGACTTCTGTTGATCAAGACTTCCTTTGATTACAAGCCACCAAGCTGACAGCTTCATTCTAGATCCCAAACGTGGTTCCTGTATCACAAGTGAGGTCGTCCACACTTCGCATCGCCAGATCCAACCGGTCCTTAAGCCAAGGAGCGCGGCGCTGGCCGTTGTAGATGAGCCGGGAGCGCCAGATAAGACCGTCCAGCAGCGTGGGCAGCAGGTTCGGGGCATCGCTGTTCAGCTTGTGGATGATCTCTGGGTGCCGGAGGAAAAGCTGATCGCAGCCTAACCGCGAATCAGCGAACAGGCGAATCGAAGTAAACAAAAAATGGATTCTGGTATCTCTGTGCGTGCACTCCTGGTGCCATGCATATGCTTAGTACTTGATGGACGAACTCCTTCTACCTATGTTGCTTGCAAATCCCCGCCACAAAAGACTTAAACAAAACCTACCCAGGTGTCCAAAGGCTTGCTCTGTCATCTTCAGATCTGCTCCCGGTCTCCCTTCCATCAAGACCAAAAAGTGACCATGCAAAGGACAAAATTCAGAAAGATTAGGGAGCAAACCTCAAACCGAATTGCTTCCGGAGGTTCTGCACCAATGTCTCCGGAATGAATTGGAAAAACATGCCCGTGACAAGCGATTGAGCAGCCCAAGCGCCCAACTCTCAAAGAAGGAATTCCCAGGGGAGAAATTCCAACTGGAGAATTCCCAACGAAAATTAATCCCCGGGGATCGCCAAAAGTGTCTAAATTCCGGAGCTTGAAGAAGATGCCAGGCACGGGGCCGTAGTAATAGTTGTCTCGATCTGCTCTGATCACCAGGAGGTCCTGAAAGCGGCCCAAGTTGAGAGTCTCACCTACGCAATCGTCACAGAAACATGCTACCCTGTCTCGTACTGTGGCGTCGAACCCCGCCACTCACATGGATGTTTCCTGAAGCAGGGGACTTCTCCAATGTAGCAGGCTTCAAGCGCCAAATGTGTCAGACACCACAAAATTGGTCGGGTGCAGCTTAGCCCCTTGACACATTCGTCAAGGCCGCAGACAATCTCTCGGCTGCAAAAGGTGGATGCCTGGCTCTCAAACGAGCTTGGCTCCAAAGGCTTGGGGTCCCTTCAGAAAACCAACAGCGCTGCCCATGTTTGCTTGACTAGATTCTGTGCTCTTGAGCCAAAGCAAGCAGCGCTCCGTATGCCTTACAAATGTCGTCCGCAGACCCTGCCACCCGAAACAGTGGCAATGCTTGGGGATGCTGTAGGAGTTGCTCCAGGGCAGCTTTCACGGGGAGGGAGTGGATGTGTGAAAAGTAGGAAAGTACAAGCCCTGGTACACCCAATTCGAAAAAAAAATAAATTCGGGAGCGTGTTGGCGATCTGTGTCGCTAAACTGCTTTGCGCTGTTGCGCTGCTGCGCTGCTCGCTGCTGCGCTGATGACTTTGCGCCGCTCTGCTGTTGCGCTGCTGCGCTGCTTTTCTGCTGCACCGCTGCGCTGTTGCGCCGCTGAAGCAGCCTCCGTTGACGTGCGCCGCTGCGCCGTTGAGCTGCTGCGCCGTTCCGCTGTTGCGCCGTTGCGTCGCTGCACCGCTGCGCCGTTGCGCCGCTGAGCCGCTGCGCCGTCGCGCCGCTGCGCCGTTCGCGGTTGCGCTCTTGCGCCGTCGCGCTGCTGCGCCGTTGCGCCGCTGCGTCCTTGCGCCGCTGCGCCGTTGCGCCGCTGCGCCGTTGCGCCGCTGCGCTGTTGCGCGGTTGCGCGTTTGCACCGCTTCGCTGTTACGCCGTTGCGCGGCTGCGCTGCTGCACTGCTGCGCCGCTGCGCCGTTGCGCCGTTTTGTCGCGCCATTGCGCTGTTACGCTGTCGCGCCTTGGCGCATTTGCGCCATTGCGCTGTTACGCCGTTGCGCTGTTGCGCCGCTGCACTGCTGCGCTCCGCCGTTGCGCTGCCGCGACGTTCTGCTGTTGCACCACTGCGCTGTTGCGCTGCCGCGCCGTTGCGCCGTTCCGATGTTGCGATTATCCTACCATATCCTGCCGTATGCTGTCCAATCCTGTCTTATCCTACCTTCTCCCATCTTCTCCTATCGTATCCTATCCTCTTCCATGTGTCTATCTATCTATCTACATAGCTATCTATCGAGATATCATATCTGTCCTATCTTTCCTGTCTGTCCTTTTTGTCTTGTCGTATCAAGCCTATCTATGTTGTCCATATTACCTATCTGGTCTATCTGTTGTGTCTTATCTGCCTTGTCTATCATATCGATCATATCTATACGACCTACCTTATCTACCCTACCTACCAAATCTTATCTTATTATACATTATCCTGTCTTATCCTGTCTTTCCTATCGTATCCTGTATTGTCCTATCTTATCCTATATTATCCTGTAGTATCCTATCTTGTCCTATATATCCCATGTTGGCCTATCTTGCCGTGTCTTATCCTATCTTAGCCTATCGTATCCTTTGTATAAGTCGAATTATCTATCTATAATACATCTATCTATACATCTATGTATCAGTCAATCCTGTCTTGCCCCATCTTATCCTATCTTACCCTATCTTACCCGACCTTATCCTATCTCATCCTACCTTACCCAAAATAATCCTATATTATCCTATCTTACCCCGTCTTCTCCATGTCTTATTCTGCATGTCCCTATCTTAACCTATCTCATCCTATGTGCCTATCTATCAATCTACCAGCCTACCCAGCTATCCTATCTATCCTATCGTTCCTATCTATCTCATCGTATCGCTCTTATCTATCATATCATATCTACCTTATCGACATGACCTACCTTGTCTTGTCTTATCATATGTTATCGTGTCTTACCCTATCTTAAGTTATCTTTCCTGCTTTGTCCTATCTTATCCCATCGCAGCCCTCGCATCCTATCTTACCCCATATTATCCTACCTTATCCTGCCTTACCCTATCTTGACATATCTTACCTTATCTTACCCAATCTTTTCCTATGTATCTATCAATCTATCTACCTATCTATCCTGTCTCCCCTGTGTGTCCCATCTTTCCTATCTATCTCATCGCATGTAGCTTATGAATCGTTTCTATCCTACCTATCTGATCTATCTTATCTCTTACCTGCCTGATCTATCTTGTCTATCATGTCTATCCTATTTATCTTCTCTACCTTGTCTACCTTCCCTACCTTTACATTATCCTGTCTTGGCCTACCTTAACCTATCTTATATTACCGTATGCTATCTTACTCTGCCTTATCCCATCTTGTCCTACCTTACCCCATGTTAGCCTATCTTGCCGTGCCTTATCCTATCTTATCCGACCGTAGCCTATCTTATCCTATGTGTCTATCTGTTTATCTATCATCTATCTATCCTATCTATCTGATTTTCTCCTAACTACCATATCTACCCTATCTTTCCTGCTTGTCCTCTTTATCTCATCGCGTCTATCTTATCTATTTGTCTTGTCTTATCTACCTGATCTACCTTACATGGCTTATCTACCTTGTCTATCATATCTATCACATATATATATATATCTATATATGTGCTATCTACCTTATCTATCCTAGCTGCCTTATCTGATCTTATCACAAATTGTCCTGCCTTATCTTATCTGAGCCTATCTTATCCTGTATTTTCCCGTCGTATCCTATCTTATCATGTCTGATCCCATCTTATCCTGTCTTATCCCACGTTGGCCTAGCTTACCGTGTCCTATCCTATCTTGCCCTATGTACCTATCGATCTATCTATGTTATCTCTGAGACTGCTGGGGCTCAAAACACAAGTGATTGAAACATATTATTAACAACAAAAACGCAGCGAACACCTGCGAAAACCACGAAAACGCGAACACCGCGAAAGCCCCCAAAACCGCCAAAACGCGAAAACCGCGAAAACCACGAAAACCGCGAAAACCGTGAAAACGCGAACACCGCGAAAACGCGAAAACCGCACAAACATCGATTTTCTGGGTTCTTTGGGCTTTCTCGGTCTTCTAGGTTCCCTCTGTTTTCACGGCTTTCTCGGTTTTATCGGTTTTCTCTGTTTTCCAGTTTTCTTGGTTTTCTCGGTTTTCCGGCTTTCTCGCGCAAATCCGGTTAGCTCCGTGTCGCTCAAAACGATTGCTTAGCAAGCTTGGCTGCCATCAGGTTTTCGCCTTCAAGCAAAGGAGGCAACCTACCTTTCTTTAAAGTGAGGTTTGCCCTCATAAACATGACATTTAGGCTGCTCATGCTATCTGAAGTACTCGGGAGTCAGTTAGCGATCGGGAACTCAGCTCTTAAAACGACCAAACTCGCTCTAGGAGAAACGGCCAATCGAGCGAAGCAACGGAGCAACGGAGCGGGGCAACGCAGCGCAGCAACGGAGCAACAGAGCGAGGCAGATCCGCGCAACAACGGGCCAACGGAGCAGAGCAACGGAGCAACGGAGCAGAACAGCTTTGCGGAACAGCGGGGGAACGGAGCGGAGCAACGGAGCAACGGAGCAACGGAGCAACGGAGGGAGCAACGGAGCGGAGCAACGGAGCAACGGAGCGAAACAGCTTTGCGCCACCACGGGGGAACGGAGCGGAGCAACGGAGCAACAGAGCGGAGCAACGGAGCGGAGCAACGGAGCAACGGAGCGAAACAGCTTTGCGCCACCACGGGGGAACGGAGCGGAGCAACGGAGCAACAGAGCGGAGCAACGGAGCGGAGCAACGGAGCAACGGAGCGAAACAGCTTTGCGGCGCAACGGGGGACGGAGCGGAGCGGAGCAACGGAGCAACGGAGCGAAACAGCTTTGCGGAACAACGGGGGAACGGAGCGGAGCAACGGAGCAACGGAGCGAAACAGCTTTGCGGAACAACGGGGGAACGGAGCGGAGCAACGGAGCAACGGAGCGAAACAGCTTTGCGGAACAACAGGGGAACGGAGCGGAGCAACGGAGCAACGGAGCGAAGCAGGTTTGCACGACACGCTTTGCCAACGCTCTGAAATTCGGAGTTCCTAGTTTTGACACGTGGCCATGTCTGCATCCCGACGCGTGTCCTCAAGCATGGCCTTGGCCGTGTTGAGGCTTCCGCTCTCGATGGCCCAATACAGCGGCGAGATGGACCTTGCGCGACGCGGGCTCGGCGCTTCAAGTTCTCACAGGCTCGACTGGCTCTCCCTGCAGTCACTTCGCAGAACCTCACTCCCGGCCCAACCCCCGCTCACTCCTTTGAGCAACGGTGCTGAGTGCCCACCGTGATGTTGAGCAGCTCCGAGGCACCTCGCGAGAGTGGGGGGCGGGGCGCTGAGGCTCGGTTCAAAACTGAGAAAACCATCGCAACCCAAAGGATTGCTAAGAGCATCTGCAAAGGGCTTGGTGATGGAGCAAGTGAGCACAACTCATTGGTTTTCTTGACTGTTGCACCTGTTGCACCTGGACAGGTCAAACAGAATTTATATTCCTGACATTCCTAGATGGCAGATGCAAGGCCCGAAGGACGCAAAGCACTGCCTGAGTCGAGTTGCGCTTACCACGAGGCGACACCGAGATGGCTTTCTTCAGCTGCTTTGCATCGTTGGTGTTGATGGCCTTCGCATCGCTGTGAGGCCACTTTTTCTGAAGCATGTGTCCACATGAGCAACGACAAATCTTGGCATATTTCCGCAACAGAACTTTTTCTGGTGTGTGAGTACTTTGGGTGGTCCCCCATATCCTCCCCATAACAAAGACCACCAACAAATATTCGTGACTTGCCTGAGCAACTATATTTGTCATTCGCCCGCCTTCATCACAATGGTCGAGCCCTCCAAGATCGTTCGGACCTGCGAGCACCGGAATTCCAGCCGCGAAAAGCGCTGGCTCTGCAGTCAAGCGGCCAAAATCTTGGAGACCAGAGTCAGCGACCACCGGAAGGCTTCTTGAGCAAGTTCCTGGACCCGCAAGATAGAATGAGATGGAAGTGTTGCTCCGGACATGTCATATTCCGCGATCAGAACTGAGATGTTGTTCCTGGCTCCCTCAACAATCACAATCATGAACCCTTAGGATGCTTATTGATGAGGATGCCAAGGGCTGATGACCATCCCTCTCGACCTCAAGTCACGTCTATTTGTCCATTGCCTCCCGTACCAGCTTGCAACCCCCGTCCTCCGGATCAATGGATTTCACTGCATCCACTGCCGCAGACCTGGGCTGTGCGGAATCATCCTGACAGCCGCAAACGGGTACCCCTTTGCAAAAGCCCACTCGTGGAGTAAAAACCTCCCAGAGAATTAACGCCTCCCAGGAAAGAAGTGACCCTCAAAATGGCTGTCTACCCAATGTTCAAGGGTTGCTGGCTGTCCTGCTTGACTTCCAACAACCGAGTCTCTTTGGCCACCAACCATCTCCAAGCAAAGACCATGACAGTTCCCATGTGACAGTTGGCATGTAAAAAAGCAGGAAATCAGAAGCCAACCATAGGGGAACCTCCAAATGACGCGCTATCAAAGCCAAGCCGGACCGGAGTCTCTCTGAGCGGCACAAAGGGCGCGAAGAACTCCGTGGGGATGCCATAGCCAACATGCCGCAAGCCCAGCGCCGAGATGTCCTGCGGGCGTATTTTGTCCTTTTTGTCCTTTTTGGGTTTGGGCCTGCAATATCTGGAAGTGTCCCTGGACGCGATGGTTGTGAAGAGGTGCATAGCCCAATCGATCGCAGCTTCCCGCTCCTCAACCAGCTTCTTTGGGACTCGGTACATCTCAGTGGTCATTTCCTGGGCACGGTGGGTGGTGTGTACCTTAAGGCAAATGTTGAATGTTCGGTCAAGCGTGGTACATTGGGGTTGCACTTGCTTGGTTCAGTGGACCAAGAAAAACCCTCCGCGGATCTTTCAAACTTGTGAGGATGCTATCACACAAAAGCGTCTGGATTGCCCCCGAACAGACTTTGCTGCTCGAACCCTGGCAACTTGGCGCAAGCCTCGCAACCAAGCTGTGAGCCCAGCCTTGCCCCAATAGCAACTTCGAGGCCTAACCGGTATAGAAAGGCTTTTGAATAGGGCACTACCTCAATGGTCGTTGGTGGATATCAATCCCCCTGTACATGATGTCCCAAGGGACTCAAATTTCGCATAGAGAGGCAAAGGAGATGGGCCTGGGGCCCCCTGCCATGACTTTGTCAGCGATCCAGTAGAGCCGGGTGGTGGACTGCTTGAAGTGGTCCTTCGCAGGAATCTTGCAAGGCCTTGTCTTACTTGTATACATATGTACGTTCTACACACATATCTATGTATTGCATACACATTTTATTTCTGCTAAAACAAGGAGAGAGAAAAGTGCATATACAAATATATATATATATATATATGTATATATATATATATACACATACATGCACATCGGTGGTTGTTCAAATGCCGATTGAAGGGCTGGTGGCTGGCGCGGATGTCCAGCCCTGACAACCCAAAGTAAATATGTATGTATAATATATATATATATATGTATGCATATCGTGATCAGACTTTGGCACAAATGGGTCTGGCAATGACTTGGTCTGACCCTGGGCAAGGGCCTCCAATGGCTGTGAAATCGAAGGAAGCCAACAATCACCATCCATTTTATGGCGCCTGCGCTAGCATGGCTTGGTGACTGACAACCGGATATTTGTTTGACCTAAAGATTCGAGCACATAAGATGTGAGTTGCTGCAAAAGCGCCACGTTCGTCGTTCACTCAAATCAATCCGAACTCTCGAGTCCGTCACTTCAACCCATCCCTAGGGAAACGTCGAAAAATCCTCCGGGGCCCCTGAAACGATACCAGGGTAGACCCAAGTGCCGGGTCAGTCTCCCGCCTGCCCCGCCGGCGCCAGGGTGAAGAACCTGCAACCATGCAACCCTCCACCCATCAGAATCAGTAGTGTGCCACAAATTTCCACACCCTCCATGCCTGAGTGCTTTTGGGGCGAATTGTGCCATCCAAAGGACCTCCTGTTGCATGGTTGGGCTGAGCCCAATTCTGAACTGAGGGCAAGGCAATCGACATGAACACAATCGAGAAGCTTCTGAAGTTAACAAGCATCCCTGAACCCAGGCTCTCGGCCTTTTGTAGATCTCCCTGCGCAAGTAGATCAGGTTGTCCTGCTTGCATCGGCTGACCAACAGCATGGGAACCACCAACAACCATGGATTGCCGGCACAAAGTCTGTCGTGTTGCGCTGTTCACAAAAGGTACGAACTTTGAACTCGCCTACCTAAGCAGGAACTTGATCAGGCTGGATTGACCAGCAAACCACCAAGCAGGCACCAAACCGTTCAGTTCCTCCGAACCCATCACGCCATGCCCCATCACTCATCAAGCCCTCCCTGCCCTCCCCCGATCGAGCGGCCTCTGTGAGGCACATGATCATGTGCTCCAACGCCTTCTGTTGCGCTGCGGGCTTTCCCATCTGGGACCTCAACATCCTCTCCTCAAGGCAAACGTGCAGAGAGATGGAAGGCGTTACGTTTCTTACATAGCACACGC
>CAUJNA010003234.1:572500-602500 GCA_963377175.1 Effrenium voratum
AAGTAGGCAGGGGAAGTTCCCCACGCAGCGAATAACCAGCTCAAAGTTGCAACTTCTCAGCGCAAGTACTTTGCAGCTCAAGATCGCAATTTTCAGCACAAGCGCAGTACACAAAGTGCACTTGGCAAATCCAGCTTGAAAATCCCAACTGTTCAGTAGAAGCGCAACACACCTTGGCAGCTCACAAGCGCAGCACACGAAGCAGCAGCTCCAGCTCGAACATCGCAAGGTGTCAGTTCAAGTACAGCACACCAAATACAATCTGCCGCAGGTTTGCTTTCTCTTGCGGATGCGGACACATGCACAGTTGGATTTTGGTACCCTGCCTGTAGTCTGTAGGAGTTGGCAACGTTTGTCACCATATTGTCAAACCTCAGCGGCATCAAAGCAGCAATGGCGTCGACTTGCGCATCGGCACACGGGAGCGCCTCCGTACCAAATAGAACCTCAGCCTGGCAGTCCCACCCTCGGCACAAACACGCCCCCTTCCTCCCTTCCTCCCTTCCTGACCTGTTCTTCGAGTGCCTGGAGAGCTTGGATCGGGCTGGGGGGCCCCGCTGCTCCAGCACCAAATGCATCCACATGCTGTTGCCGAAACCCATGACCGCCGCGTTGAACAGAAACATCTCGCTAAAAGTCCGTGGCCTCAAGAGGCGACGACTAGGCGACGACTCGGAGTCCACAACCCGAAGAAAACGAGACCCAGGCTTTGCACAAATGGGTTTGTAACCTTCATGAGGCCTCGAAGGTTTCAGCTTCCAAAGAAAGGTTCAAGTTCTCGTTGAGGTAAATGGCAACGAGGGCTTCATGAAAGGACACCGCTTGGCCCAACCCAGAAGGCGAGGAAGAAAAGTTCACAAAATCTGACAATTCGGAGCGATGTAGTTCGAGTTCGCTGGTTTGCTTGGTAGGCTTTTAGAGGTAAGTTGTTTGCCCCAGTGAGAGGAGGAGAAATCCGTCGTCGCCCGCACGCTGGCAAAGGTACTTATTGTGTTCATGCTTGCATTGCAAACGAAACACATTGGGAATAAAACTACTTGCTTCTTCCTACAACTCGTGGAAAAGCAGCACAAATGGAAGGGATGGTGCGTCAGCCCGACAGTTGGTGCGATAAAGGAAGAAATAAAGGGAGCGAAGGTGGGGGAGGAAGGAGGCAGGAGGGGCATCACGTTGCTCGTTGAATGTTTGGAAGCATGACGACTCGCTGCAAGCATCAAGGCTGTGATCCATTGCTTGAATTCCCTGGGCACCTGTGCGTTCCTGGTGCGAAGCTATTGGTTTCCTTTGACACACTCGCGCTCTCTTGCTTTCTTGCTCTTGTTCGCTCCGGCTCCCCTCTGAGCCAAGCAGCACCTGGACCTGCGTTGAGATCCTTGGCGGGGCCGCATGCCTTCTGCCACGCACTATGTTTCGTGTGGGACGGGACTGCGCGATGCACATGCAAACCTCGCTGCTCCAGCACACGCATAATTTGAATGTGTCACCCAAAAAGCGCAGGTGTGCAGCCGGGATGCTTTCCACTCGTCTCACCTAAGCAATGGCAATGACACACACACACACCCACCCACCCACCCACCCACCACCCACCCACGCACGCACGCACGCACGCACGCACGCACGCACGCACGCACGCACGCACGCATGCACGCACGCACGCACGCACGCACGCACAGAGAGACACACCCACACACGCACACACACACACAATGAGATGTTAAGAGAGGCGAAAGAATGAGCATCGCAGCAAGCGGACTTCAATGTTGCTCATCTCTGGGAGGGGGGGGCATAAGTCGAACAGTGCAAACAGCAATGCCAGCTGCAGACCAGGGCAAAAAGAGTTTTGGCCCGCTATACTGGAGGTTTGGGCGCCATCAGAGGAGACCCCCACAGCAGCTGAACTGGAGAAGAGCAACCAACCCAAAAAAGAGGAGAAAAGGGTATCACAAACCCCCGCAAACCTTTTAGAGTCACGCACAAGCACAAAGAGACACACCCACATGCCACTGTCATTGTCCGGACAGCTACTGCAACAGGCCAAGCGTAATACACCTGCCGCAAAGAATCCCGGTATACGGCTCAAATGCCAGGATGCATGCACCCGGGTGCTTGGATGCTCGGGTTGTGCTGGGCTGGGCTGTCGTTGGATTGGGTTCAGGTTGGGTAGGTTGCATGGGTTGGGGCCTGCAACCTTCGCAAAGTGAATGGGGGTCCGCCCACAATCATCCAATCTCTGAACCAACTCCGAAACTTCCAAGTGGGTGTGCCAGGGTGCACCCTTTTTTGGTGGTTTTAAAGGGAACCTGAAGAAGAGCCAGCCATTTTGGGGCTCCAGCAAAAAATACAAAAACGACAGGCCCGAGTTTGGAGGCTGTGATGTGACTCGCCGGGGGCCCTGCGGGGCTTCTCCACGGATTTGGCCTTGTGGATGTCCTCCCCTGTCCGCAAGCGTTCTCATGACTCGCAGGTTCCCTGTGTTCGGAAGGAACCGTCAGCCAATTGGAGCACCCGCTTTTGTCCCATTCCCAGTCCTCATGGCTGCCGAAAGCATGACTTCAAAGAGAAGGGTCTTTGACAAATACCAGCCTGCGAGGGGATCCGTGGTGCTGCCATATGGACAAACACTTGAAGCTTTGTGTTTTTGGTGGTTGCCTGCTTCATTGCGGTGCCACTATGCGATCTGCTTGTTCAGAGACAGAGAGAGAAGAGATGTCTAGCTCTGTATCCGCAACTGAATTCGCAAAAGAGGCTGACCAAACCATGGTCGTTGAGGATCAACGGAGCACATGCTGCATACATGCTGGAAAACATCACCAAGCCGATCCAAACAAAGCTGAAAAGTTGTAGCAAAGGGTGCCGATGGGCCAACTCAAACAAATACCGTTCGACCCCTCAAGTCTGATGAGCGGCTGCCAAGGCAGGAAACCCAAAGAATGTCTGGCCGCGCACACACACAGACACAAACATTCAATCACACACACACAAACGATGCAAGTTTGCCCTCAGGCGAAGAGTGCCGGCTCGCCTGTCTGACGTGCTTCCGGCTGGCTATGTTGTTGGCCCTCTTCCTGACCTTCCGCCTTGACTTCTTCCTCCTGTCGAGTCGACGCGAAACCAAGAAACCCCCGGCATATCAGCGGTAGAAAGAAACATTCTGCACAAACTGCAGTCATTCTGAACGGAACCCCCCTTTTTAGACAACTGTTGACAGTTTGCTGAAAGTTTGTTGGAGTGCTATGTGTGGGGTTGTGTGTTCTTGGCAAAACATGCGTCCCACGCAATTCAGTTCATGAAGCTGAGATGCGTTCTGCTTCCAAAAACGGAATTGATGTGTCACGAACCCCTGAAATATGAAGTTGCGATGGGTCGGCAAATTTGAAGTTGCGATGGGTCGCTTTCTAATCCGCTCCTTGAAGCCTTCATCATCCGCCTGCCGATTGCTGGCAAACCGGCCCGACTGACAAATAGCATTCTCATCCCCCCTGCCTTAGCGCAAGGGACGTGGGGGTGGGGGGGATTTTATTTTTCAAACAACGTAGGGGGGGTTATTTTATTTTTTCAAGGACCTGTGACCTGCAACGCAGACAGCCGAGCCACTCGCCGGGCCTTGTGACCCGGCACACTCAATTGACGTGCCGCAACCGTGACCCGGCGCGCCGGGTCCTTTGCTCAACGCCAGGCCTTGTGAAGCGGCACACACACACACACACGACTGTGCGACCCGGTGAGGCCCTATGTGGGCCCTTGTGACCCGGCAAGCTTTTAGACGCGTGGCACGGAGCCCTGGGCCGTCTGCTGCGTGAGCCCAACTTGAACATCCCACAGCAGCGTTCACAGCCAGTGATTTACGTTCTTTGATGCGATGCAAAAACCGTGAGGACAATTGCGGAAGCGCCGCGTCCGACCCCCGTTTCAGCCAAGTGACCTGAAGCCTTCTTTTTCACCCGCCAAAAGCAGGTTCCAGGACACTTGCAAAAACCCAAGGTAAAGCACTGAGCTGACTGAGCGGTGGCCCACGCGCCTGCGGCACATCTCTCTTCCATAGGATCTCCGGCAGCAGCTTGTTGAGAGCGCAGAAACGCCTTATGTCTCAAGTAGTTTGACTAGCTTTCTGCGAAGTGGTAAACAGGGAGGAGGGCCAGCTCCTTGCCCCCTGTGCGCTCCCACCTTGGGGCAGCACGCCCTACATACTGCGCGCCTTCTTCTTTCTCACTAGTTGTCTTTTCTTGCCCAATCATCTCCTTCTCTTTTTATTCTTTGCACTTCTGCCATGCGAAGCCTTGGGGCCAGAAAGAATGCAAATCAGATGCGTCATGATTCGCAGAGCTGCAACTCGGCAAAAAGGCAGTTTCGCGAAACTGCTTCTTTTCATTTAGTCTGCTTACCGACGACATTGGCTGCAATCCTTTGATCCGAGCGTTTAGTCTGCTTGCCGCCAGTGGCGGGAAGCAGACTAAATGACAAAATGCAGTTTCGGGCAAGCGCGCCTTTCTGAAAGCTGCAGTTCCGCAATTGGGTGAAAATGCAAATTCGGGAATCTGCTTGTAAGGCCGCTGGATTACGCATTTGCCTCTTGGAGTTGCGACCCTGCAGCTGCTCCACCGCTGTTCCAAGATGGGGATCCACGGAGGGTAGGGGGCTGGCCCTCCTCCCTTCGCAGAAAGCAAGCCAACCCTTGAGACATAAAGCGTTACTGCGCTCTCAACAAGCTGCTGCCGGAGATCCTATGAAAAAGAGACGTGCCGCAGTCAGCCGAGAATCAATATCACGCGCGATGGCTGGCTGACAGCCATCCTTGGTTCTGCGCCGAATGACCAGGACTACTGGGAGATCGATGAAGCCGCTGCGCTGACCAGCGCTACGTGTCCGATATCATTGGAGCAGCTGGCGGAAGAGAGACACACCATTGCGAACCTGCCGGAGGAATCTGAGAATTTGCAGACCCGGGAGAAGAGGAAGACACGACCCTGGACATCGTAGAGGGCGATGCTGATCCAGGAGTCATCAGAGCTCCCATGAAGCCTCTTCAAACATGCCGAATCTCCTTGCCGAAGGCAATGATCAGCATGATCTCCACTCGTGCAAGGTGTGCAGCAGATTCACCAGTTTGCCCAACGCACCACAGGTCAAGACTGGCCACCGCAAGATTTAGGTGGACCTCTTCCTTCTTTGGGAGAGTGGCCGTCCTTTGCGAAACAGTGCCAACTACTCTGACAGCCAGACGCCGGCAAAAAAAACTCACCTGTGTGCGACAAACTCGTGAAGGTTGCCATTTCAACAGGGGTTTGGCCAAAGTGCCTCAGGGTTGTACTCAGACGATTGTGAGGCAACCCTTTGTCCGGGCAGAGTGGAACTTCATGAGAATGATCCCCCCTACCTGAAAGAGGGACACCGCCCTACATGCTTCTCCCGCTCGCTGGGCTTGGGCCCGCGCTCCATGCTGATGATGCCAAGGTGGCATGCGCTCCAGCCACTTTGCGCTCTGCGCGCTCCGTCTCAGTTGGTTGTAAGGCCAACGGTTCGGCCCCCAAAGTGCAAGGGCGTTGCCGAGCAGATCGTGAGATGTGTGGTTGCGCATAGCAGCGCGCAATTTGAGTAAAATCGCGCAATTAGACGGAGTGTCTCGAAAGCAATGAAACCTGCACGCGCAACTGCAAGCTGCCGAATTCTGCATGACCCGGCGCGCAGGGCCCTACGCTGGGGCTTGTGAACCTGCACGCCTCAACTGCGGGACCCGGCGCGCCGGGCCCTTGTCGCCCGCTCCGTGAGCCCAACTTGAACATCCCACCCAGCAGCGTTCAGCAAAGTTTCGGGCGGCCAGCGACTTGGCGTTTTTTGAAATAGGGAAGCGCTGCGTCCGACCCCCGTTTCAGCCAAGTCTCCTGAAGCCTTCCACCCGCCAAAAGCAGGTTCCAGGAAACCCATGGTAGAAGCACTGAGCTGCGACTGAGCTGCGGCCTATGCGCATAGGCCTGCAGGGCGAGAGTCCAGCATTCGACGTCCCTTGAAGACCAACCTCAATGGTGCGAAGATGAAGATCTTGCGGATAACCGCCAAGTACACGGGATCCTCGGTCCAATGTCTGTACTTCTGCTTATGTGCCTCGATCGACGGTTTCCGGATGATGGTCCAGCTGCTCCGCTACCAAGCTGAATGAAACGCGCTTGTACTCATACTCAAGCCCGGGCTGTGGCAGCAAGTCAAAACTTCACTCGTCGAGTCTTCCTGAAAAACGTCCCACTCTGGCGCAGTCTCCAGGGCAGGGGGGTCATCTGCGCACGTGATCGAAAACGGGACATTTTGCGCTCTGCGCACGTGTTTTCCGGTCATCCGCGCACGGTGCCCGGTCATCCGCGCACGTACCCGGGGGGGGGGGGGTAAGCTTCGACGTTCACGCGCGCCAACGCACGCGGGTGGGTCGGGGGGGCGTAGCTTCTTCACGCGAACCAACTCACGCGGGTGGGTGGATTGGGGGGGGGGGTGGGGGGAAGGGGGGGGTGTTGGTAAGCTTCAACGTTCACGCCAACTCACCGGTTGGTAAGCTTCAACGTTCGCGTGCACTCGTCAAGTTGGATTGGTTTTCAGGGCTCCGCAGGGGGACCGATTCTTGCCTAACAGGTATTGACCCGATTGAAATCGATTTGGCTTCTCTGGAAACCGGCACACGAGCCGGCCTCTTCTGGTAATGCCGCGCAGCAGGCCCGCACACCGCGGTTGAGGGTATTTCCCTTCTCAAGATTTTGTTCAATACTACGTTACGTTGCTGTATAGCGTGCGTATCAAACTTTCATTTCAATAAAAGTATCAATAAAAACAAGTGCTATCACAAAGCTTGCGGTACCGAGCCGTATGATCATCGAAACAGCCCTGATGAACACAACGTGAATTGACAGAAGAAGCCAGGCCTGAAGTCAGTCCAAGAATATGATCTAATTCACTTGTGGAATCATGCGGTGCCCAAAACGCCTGTCAAGGTCATTCGACTAATCTAGCTGAATCACTGCGACGTTTGTAAAGATAACGATCGTACTGCGATCCTTTGCAATTTCAATCCAACTCGAACACACTTCCGGCTTCTGATGTGTGGAAGAACCCAAGCAAAACAGCTTTGTTTGGTCAGCACGTGCACGGATGACCAGGCCGATTTGCTGTAAATACCATGAATTCTGAACAAAACTTCAAGACAACCACGTGCACAGAAGACCGCGTGCACCGAAGACTGCCTCACCACGTGCACAAATGACCCCCCTTCCCTCTCCAGGACCCTCTTGCTAAGCCCGACTCAACGGCTCCCTGAAGCAGCCTGCCTTGTTGTTGGCGGTTCTCCAGCTGGAGTTGATGATGCGTATTCGCCCTGCGTACTCCCTGCCTAAGTCGGAAGTTGACGCCCACAATGTCATAGTACCAACAAACAAAAGCAAGTGGTGAAGTCAACAGGCTGGCGGACTAGGCAATGAAAGTAACGAATCCACTCCGTGTAGCCTTGGATGAGTGATAGCATTCTACTGTTCTGCAATCGTCTCTTTCCTATCTCTTGGTATCTTGACCTGGTGGAACAAACCCAATCACTTTCCAATTATTGACCGTGTATTCCAGAGTCAACCCTTGGCAGCGAAGATATGGACGAGCGTGAGCAAGGGAAGGAGATTGTGAACGAAGAGACGGTTCACCTCGTCCCTTTCCTAGATAGGATTAACAATTCCTTTTCCTTTCGTACACCATCAATCTCAAGCCTCCCAAGCACTCTAAAGCTGAAAGCCCTTAGGCCTCAGGGCCTGTGCCCCTGAGCCCAAGCCCCCGGGCGGATGTAGATAAAGGCACCCCCAACATAGTTCATGATGGCGGAAAGCCCAGCCCGTGCTTTCGAGTTGAACCTGCGAGACTCACGTTTGTGAACCCCATCTGTCAAGCCCGTTTTGGGAAACTCACGCAAGCGCCAAGGCTTATTTCCGTGAAATCTGAGCACACCCCTTGGACAATCTAAGCCGGGCAATCTAATGCAATCTGGCCACAAGTTGGAGATCGCGCTCCACACGCCTCCGTTCCAAGGAACCCCCACTCCTCTTGCCCCCTTTGCCCCCTTTGCCCGCTTTGCCCCCCCCTTTGCCCACTCCTGGGCCCGAGCTCCATGTCGAAAAGGTCAACGATGGCATCCCGGAAGATCGCCACCCGTGGCACCGTGACGTCCTCGCGTCGGCGAGGGCGGGAAAGCTACACTTGTCCTGACCTGCTATTGGTGCTTGACCCTCAGGCTTTCAGATCCTGTCCCCACCCAAAGGAGAGTGCTTTAGGGTTGGAATCAAGTAGAACCTGCCGCAATGGCCAATACGGTTTTGGGCGCTCGTGTGCACCTGATCAACCGAGGGGCCAGGTCCAAATGCTGAAAGCCCAGGGTCTCCACGATGATCTTAAGCGCCGAGGGGGAGCCCAGAGCGTTCATGATGCTGCTCAGCCCGTTCATGAAGCGCATGGCCATGACGGACCTACACGGGGAAGGCATGGGCGAAGACCTTCGCAGTCCAGCTCCCCGTTTGGCAAAGACTGGCGGAACACCAGCAAAACACACCTGTGAGGCCAATGCTACCCTGCCACTTGCACACCAAATGGCCCTATCAAGATCGGCAAAGGGACAAAAGGAACATACATAAACAACACACACAAAAAATAAAGATAAATGTTCTGCGCGCTGAGTCGTACCCAGCAAGTCGGCCCAAGTCGAACGACACGACCCGCGTTTGCGACAACCCGGGATTAGCGCTTGCTTCCAGACCGCAGATTTTACAAAGGGGTCCATGCCAAACACCCCCGCTGCCCGAACTCCTCCAATTCCCCCAACCTCCAAACTGAAGCCTCCTAACGCCCACCACGAGTCCCTCAAGTTCAAGCTGCCCCGGAGCTCGGGCCCCGCCTCGGCGTCTTGAAGAGGCTCTGCAAGCTTGGCGCAGCATCAAAAAGGGCCGCATATATGGCCTCCCCTGGCAAAAATGGACGGCACAAGCGGAACCTGTGCGCATAAAGCGAACGTTTGGCTTGACCACAAGCAACCACCGCAGCGATGGTGGCGGCGATGACGACAAAGATCGTATCGAATCTGATAACACAAACACCTTTGCTGACGCTGATTATTTGCTGCGTGTTGTAGGGAAATGGGCATCTCCTGCTTGCTTGTCCATCTACAAGAGCCAGCCCACTGCTCAAGAACGTATCCTTGGCAAGAAACAGAACACGGAGTCTCGCAGGCTGTGCGTACACCGGCAATTTGCACTTGAACCGTGCCCAAAACCCTCTCGGGGTGGGATGGTCATATTTGCTCGGCAAGACCCACCCGCAACACCAGCCGCAGACACTTCAAACACCGAACGCTGCCTGCCGCGTCCCTGGAGCTGGAGATCTGAATGAAAGTGTTCCAGCCAGCTTGCGCCTCAACCGACAAGCACCCAAGGCAAGCTGAACCAACTCCCACCAAAGCAACGTTGCGCAGCCGCACATATCATGTTGTCAGCTAGTCTGGAGCCTTGCTTGTTGTGCGCAAAGGACCATCCCATTCTCCTGAGTTGTTTGGCCAGCCACATGTCTCGCTAAGACAGACGCTACAAAAGCACAGTGTTGCCTTCCAGAATTTCCTCCACAACCCTCACATGGTGCAGTATGAAGTGTGCACAGCACAAGCAAGCTCACCATTTGGTTGCAAATTCGAAACTGGCAGCCCACTAGCCAGGCTGCAAGCACCAAGCATGCGTCACGTGACATGCGAGCGAGAGAGAGAGAGGGAAAGCGGAAGCTCAAGTGTCAAGTTGCAAAGTCAGCAAGGCACGATGCAACACGCTCGCAATCACTCGGAATTGGTTTAGCGAAATCAAAGTTTGGGGCAGGAGTCTAAGCTCCCCAGCTGACTCCACAACATCTTGGACAAGCCGAATCTCCTGCGAGCAAGGCATCGTCTCCGAGCTCGACGAGGCCGCAGAAAAGCGGGTTGAAAATTTGAAGCTGCGGATCCGGGCCACACGGACAGGGAACTGGAGGAAAGGAACGAGGTGAGCCGAAGAGCAGTGACCCAAATGAACATGTTTAAGTTTGATGGCGATAGAAACAGATCCTTGACCGGATCACAACTTGTCCTGTTGCAGAAACATATGCTCACAGCGTCTCCAATGCATGTTTGTCCCACGGTTCAGGCTGCCTAACATTCAATCAGGAGGCTATTTTTGCTGAAAGCATAGAAATGCGTTGAATTTGAGAATGGCCGTCATCAGATCTGTTTTGTACTACCACAAACCTGAACTGAGTGCTTGTGCACCAGATGCATTGAGAATGGCGGTCCAAATCCAATCCTCATTTGTTTTAGCACTAAGCGCTTTGCACAGGCACGTTTCTCGTGGCGACCTCACTCGGCCGGAAGCTATGAAAGACTCTCTGCATGCGCTGCAGAGCTTTTTCCTACACCGGCTGAGGTGTGCTTTTTTTGCATAGCCCTGCATTAGCCTAATCCTGGCACAGCCTGGCGTGCACGAAAGGAACGGATAAAGGTTTGGGGTAGGCTGAGGGTAGGTTTGGGGTAGTCGATTTGGGATGGGTTCAGGCCCGGCATCGTTTTAACATCCTCAGCATCGTATTCAACATCCTCAGCATCACCAGGTTTTGGTTTAGGCTGGGTTTAGGGTGGGTTCCAGGTTGCTTCAGGGTCGGCTCTCGTGGGTTCCAAACCTATTGGGAGCAAATTTGGGGGTGGCTGTGCTTGCGGCAGATGCTTTAGTGCTGGTTTATGGTGGGGCTTCTTGGGGTTGGTCTTTGGTAGGTTTAGGGCTGGTTTCGGGCGGGTTTAAAATTGGCTGCAGCCATGGCTTTGAGCCACTTGGGTGGTTTGCAGTAGGTGCCACCAGCCCTAAACCACCCAAGTGGGCTTAAACACAGCCATCATGGCTGCAGCCAATTTTAAACCCATCCGAAACCAGCCCTAAACCTACCCGAGACCAACCCCAAGAAGCCCCACCATAAACCAGCACTAAACCATCTGCTGCAAGCACAGCCACCCCCAAATTTGCTCCCAATAGGTTTGGAACCCATCGAGAGCCGACCCTGAGCCAACCTGGAACCCACGCTAAACCAAGCCCAAACCAAAACCTGGTGATGCTGAGGATGTTGAAAACGCTGCTGAGGATGTTAAAACGATGCCGGGCCTGAACCTACCCTAAACGGACCCTGAACCCATTTTAAACCTTTGTCCCACCGACCAACAACCAACCAACCAACCAACCAACCAACCTGGGAAAATCAGAGACTAATCTCTGCTAATCAACCAAGGCAGCAAATGCACCTTTGTCATCTTGAGCCATGCAATGGTAATCAGTATGAATTACATCCAAGTGGGAATGCATGGTGTACTTTCGCACGCCCCCTTGGATTAATGGAAAATGTGGAATTAATCCACACTCCACTAGCACAAATGCATTCCAAAGAATGCCAAGCTGCCTTGAAATCTTTTCTCTCTGCAAAATGTCTATGCAAAACGGGTGACCTAATCATCACCAAAAGAATTGCAATGCTGGGAAATGCACAAGGACAAGTGGTTGAATGTATTGTGGACTCGAATCACAGACAGAATGTGTTCCAAGAGTATCGCCTCCAGAATCACCAGAAAACGTCCTCTCAATGTATTGGTGTCATAGATGAATCCAAACCAAAAGTAAACTGTCATCTACAGTAATGTTGTAACTGTACCTCCACACAAATGCCGAAAACTGAATCACAAATGAAGTGGCAAATCGAACCAGGCAAAATCGCGATATCCAATGAACATAGAATCTCAATGCAAATCCAGTGTGGAATAAATGCATCCAAATCGGTGCCTGGCCAGAATCGAAATCCCAGCTCCACCAATGCTGAATCACAGCTTCGCTCTGTAATATGAATCTACCAGTGACTTGGGAATCTCCTGGTAGTCGCCCATGAATTTGTCCAATGAAGTCTTCCAGGTCTTGGGAATGAACATGTGGTAATCCCGGTACCAATGGGAATTGCTTTGCTGCAATGAATTGGCAGCGAGCATCAATTCCCCAATCTGGGCCTTGATATTGAATCCGGCCATGGAGCAAATCTCCTGCATCGCCAAGCTGTCTCTTGAATCCCAAATGTAATCCTTGAAGTGAATGATGGGGTCAATGTGAGACCTCACAAATACGTGAGTAAATGAATGCCTCATGAAATCAAGAAATCGCTGCGAATGTGGCCTGAATCCAATCACCACTGGTGCGTCCGCCAAATACTGAATCAATCTGTTCTTTGGGGTTGAATGGAATCAATCTCTCCACCCTTGGTGGGAATTGTAGCCACAAATGCCTCTCAAATGGAGTATAGGACATACTCCCAGCCGCAATGTTTGGAATGATCCTGATCAGAATCTGCGCACTCCAGGCATCGTCCGCGAATCGGTTCATGAAAATAAAATCCTGGAACCCAAATTGTTCCTGTTGCTGGCCGCTGAATAGAATCTGCCACAACATCGTGGCCGTAATGAATGCCTTGTATTCCGAAAAATTCGTGCGCTCCATCTTCAAATCTCTTGCGAGAATCCGGTGGAAATACTGTCGCGTCAAATTCCGGAATGCGGGCTGTCCATCGCATCGGTCGAAGTAAATGCACACCGAAATGTCAGTCAGAATGTTGAGCAAAACAAATGTTGCAGTCATGCATGAAATGGCTTCGAATTCACTCGTGGCAAAATGTCTTGACTACTGACTAAGTGAAACAGAATCATGTTGACTATCTACTACCTGAAGGGCAAATCCCTAATGTGATGTTATGCCTCTGCAAAATTGCCTTGGCAACATACTTGGTTAAAATGTCAGATGGGTTGAGGGTTCCCGGAATCTTCTTAATCACCAGGGTCCCAGAGGAAACCAGCTCCTGGACAAACAGAAATCGCAATTGGACATGTTTGGTTTTCCGGGATGCCCCAAATCTGACAGCCATGCTCTTGCCTGCAGTTGAATCGGTAAACAGAATGATGTTCACCTTGGGAGCCACAAGGGTTTCCAGAATCAAAGATTTAATGAATAGGGCCTCGGCCGCACCACTTCCAATAGCATAAAGTTCGGCTTCCCCACTTGACAAGGCAATGGTGGCCTGTGTTCTGCTGTGTGCTGAAATGTTGATGCCGAGAATGTTCAATGCTACTCCTGATGTGGACCTCCTGGAATCGGTGCAACCTGCCCAATCGCTGTCCACATAGACCTTTATGTCCAATGATTTCACCTGTCTTCCAATCCGGAAATCAGGTCTCATAACATGGACATAATCCTTGGTTCCACTCAGGTACCTCAACAATGTCTTCAACTTAATCTTGTGCACCTCAGTGGGAGCAACCAATCCTCGTGACAACTCCTTAACAGCATACATGATGTCAACACGCAATGCTGCAAGCCACAACAATTGTCCAACCAATCTCCTATACAATTTATGCTCTTGCGAATTCAACAATTCGTTGTCAAGCAACTTCCGCAATGAATCTCCTCCTGGCGTCTGAGCCGGCTTGCTCTTGGTCATGCCATAGGAATCCAGCATGCGGTCAATGTAATCAGGAGACATGAACAATTCCATGGAATCTGATGTTCGGCGAATCTGACGTCCCAAGAAGGAGACTGTCTTACCTTCACTCAATTCACCTGTCTGCCGAATCAGAAGCACCTTCTTCAAATCTTGCATCACCTCATCAATGTCACGTCGCTCACCTACAAACATCAAATCATCGACATAGACCAATGCCCACAATTTCTTGGTCTTGTGTCGGTACAAATTCGGATCTGACTTCAAACGCTCAAATCCCGCGTCAAGCATGGTCTTGGCTAAATGCTGTTGCCATGCCTTTGGCGAACCTTTCAGGCCATACAATGCCTTCTTCAATCGCCAAAGTACGCCCCCTTGAGGGTAGTACTCCTTTGGAGGAATGACAAAAATCTTCTGCCACAACGTCGCATGCAAGAATGCGGTGGACACGTCTGCAATCACAACATCCAAATTCATGGCAATGGACAACGCAATCAACAACTTCAATGTGGACAAGCTTGGGGTAGAAGCGAATGTGTCATCCTTATCTTCAATGTATTGGTCAAAGCCACGGGCTACCAATCTACACTTCACTTCTGCTCCTTTCCAAGACTTAACCCACTTCATTGAAATTGCTGAATCAACTTCTTCCTGCGTCAAATCCTCGGTTTTCTCTTCTACATACGAATCAAAGTCCTTCATGGAATTCATTTCCTTGTTCATTCCTGCCTCTTCCAAATCTCTGGGGAATTCAGACTCTCCCCACAGAATCGGATTGGCAAATTTCTTCATGTTCCCTAATTCTTCTTCATCCTGGTTTACATGAATGGGCAAGTCCAATGACTCACGCGTGGTGACTGTGGCAATCCTACAATCTTCAACCAATGTGCAACCAAACTCGCATGGCAGAATGGCAGAAATGTAGCTTACAGTAGAATCCGCTTCAGGAATCTCTGCCTGCTCACTGGTTCTCTTAATGCCTCTTGCCTCTGCCAATCTGCGCCTATTGGTTGGAGACTCCGAATGCTCTCCAGGTTCCCTGTCAATGTCCTCATGACCTCGCGTCAATCCTTGGGACAACTGGGCTGACGAATCCTCACCAGTTCCATCGTGATCTGGCTCCTCTGTTTGCTCGTCAGTTGGTGGAATCCCCAAAGGTGGCTGGGGTTCACCTTTCTGGAGCACAGCAGAATCACCCGGAAGGATGAACGAATCCGTTTCGACCTTGGATCCTTTTGGATCCCATGGCAATGCACGCAACCCTTGCATCAAATCTCGCTTGACTTGTGATCCCGGCTGAAGTCTCCGAATGCCTCGCACCTTGTACACAGCATTGGAATCCGCCACAAAATGCTGGTCGGATGTGGTGTCACGTCCAAGCCAAATGCCTGAATGCCACGATGGCTCAGACTTAGGCGCAGGCAATCGGAACTGCACAGACTCGGCAATTCGACACAATGCACCTCCATACTTCTTTCCCCATCGTCGTTCAAATGGAGTGAATCCATCAGACCGATGAAGAAACCTGTTTAGAAGCCACATGGAGTGCTTAACAATCCAAGGAAACAATGGCGAATGCACGCTAACCGACATGCCATACCTATGTTGAATGTCAAGCTTCAAAGCACGAATCTGAGCATACAATGTTGCTTGCATGTTGGAAATGGATCCCTGAGCTTGCTTCCAGCCAGTGGGAGCTTCACGGTATGACAATCCACCAATGTCACCCGTGACTGCCTCGACCAAGGCTTTTAATGAAGCTTCAGGGTCGCACTGAACAATCCCAAATGTCCTTCCAATCTCCAACACGAATTTCCTCAACTCTGCTTGCGCATACACAATGCGTCCTTTGGACGGAACAACGCACGCCAATCCCATTCCACTCAGTACATCAGTGGCCGTGAGCAATGTCACCTGTGTGTCACTTTGTGAATCACCCATAAAGGCGTAATCCACCTGAATCACAGGTTGCCGCACCGAAATGGCACGACTCTGGTTTTGCTTGCTCTTCGACCTGACGCAAATCTCACACCATGATCTGAATGGCAGATGAGTCAACTCATGTTCACGAATCTCATCGTCCGTCGGCTGTTTGGGAACGTACAATCCCTTTGGCCGTTGAGCCGACATTTCCGGAATGTCCGGGTTGCTCTCTTCCAAGAATTGCTGAGACTGCCGACGAAAAATCGTCGCGCCTTTGAATGGCTCAGGAAATTCCGTAGCAGCAGCCTCTGGGTCAGCCCAGTGGTCGTGAATCCACTGGAGTCTCCCGTTGAGGAACACAGCCAATGTGTGCCTCTCGTTCCCCAGCAATTCCTTGGAGGGAGCGGCCGAATCGGTCTCATCTGGCACATACAGACAATTCCTCCACTCATGGTGTATCCTAATGTCAAACTTGGGTGTGAGGTACCATTCATCATGTCCGAATGGTCCTCCTGTCTCCGGGTCACTCATGCACAATCGCCGTTCCACAATTTCCTTTGCTTCTTCCAATTCTCCCGTCGTCAGCTCCTTCACTGACCGGGAATAATCATCCTGGCCAATGTCAGCAGACGGTTGCGCTTTCAAATGAGGTTTCTTTGCTGGCACTGACGCTTCCTGAATGGGAGGTCTTGCAATTGTGGATTGCTTCCCCGTCAATCGTCTTGCCGTCGGCAAGGATTGCAACGGGAATTCTGTCCTTCCCATCCAGTACTGATCCAACGCCCGTTGCGGAGAATCTATCGTCCGCCAATTGTCGGCGATGGTCTCCTCACGTCCATCTTCGAATCGGACGTAAGTTGTGCGTCTGGACGCCACATCTTCCACAGGAATGGGCCTGTCCTTGGTGCCACCTGGCGTGAATAACGCACGCCTTGCGCGCTTGTGATGTCGAATCAGCACAGCGCGTTGCGGATCAAGTTCCCAACTGTCGTTGTGGTAAATGGTGGGCTTAAATGTGGGTGCTATGGTCCCTGAAGAATCTGAACCAAACTTGGAATGAAACTCTTGACACACTTCTTCAAATCGGGGTTTGTCAAATGGAAGAATGTTCGGACCTAGGAAAAGCAGTGAGCCTTTTCGGTGAATACTCACTACCTTACCATTGGGCATAAACAATCCCAATGAGTCTGGTCCATCCAATGCTACGCGGAATCCCTGCAGCAGCAATCGTGCAACCGACACAATCGGATAAGGCACGTCACAAACATAAAAATTCATGAAGCAATCTTGTCCATCCAAGTTCAAGCCAACCAATCTTCTCCCATACATGTTCAATGGCTGTCCTGTGACACTCTTCAATGGTGGGCCATTTCCATTTAATGGAAGCAATGGCCATTGTTCACCAAAGTCTGGCGGACAGCAATGGGCAGATGCTCCTGAATCAAATAGAATCCACGGGGTGGAATCCTCGACTGCTGAAATCAACTGTTCATGCAAGAATGTGTCAACAAACTTCGAATTCAAGTGATCCAAGCCGCAGTCCTTCAAGGTGGTCACGAAATGAAAAGAATCCTTCACTGGGGTTGGTTCATCATACCAATCTAACAAGTCTTGTCCGGGAACAGGGGCAATCAATCCGGCACTCAAACATGGCATGCTATCCAATCCAGTGTCCAAGCAATACATCGACTTAAACAATCTTTCATGCTCTCCAAATGTCATCCAACTTTCACCTTCACCCTCAGACGGACTGCCACGAGTGGCAGGAATCTGAAAGGATGATCCTGAGGTGACCGAATTCATGACAAGTGCAGCAATCAAAAATGATGAGGCCTTTGGCTTGGCCTTTGGCCGAATGGGAGTTGAGCCAATGTTTGGACTCAATCCCGGCGGCACCTGTGTCACTGCTCCAATGGTTCCTTGCTGTGAATCTCCTGCTGGGGGTGGTCCTGCCGATGAAAACGCGGCAGAATCGCATCCAGCAGGAGGCTCTGGAATCTGACTGTCCTGAAACCAATCCCAAGGGTGGTCCCAAGAGTTCACAGAATCCCATGATCCCCAAGACGAATCCCAGGACCAATCTTCTCCTTCATCCCAACTCAATCCAGCAATGTCCCATGAGCCATCAGGCCACGACGAATCAGGCCAGGGCTCTTCGGACCATTCTTCATTCCAATCTTCCTCAATCACTCCGCTCACAGCTCTCTGCGGACATGTTCTGGAAATGTGGCCGCGAGAGCCGCAAATCCAGCAGGTTGCAATCGACCCTTTTCCTTTTCCTTTGGAATCCTTTCCTTTTCCTTTTGGGTCCTTTCCTTTGCCTTTGCCTTTGAAATCCTTTCCTTTTCCTTTTCCTTTGCTGAATGCTCCTTTGTTGTATGACCAATGTGGTCCTTTGGCTCCTTTGAATCCTTTGAATCCTTTGCCTTTGCCTTTTCCTTTGAATCCTTTCAGCGCCCCAATGTCCATGGGTGCTGGTCCTTGGTTGTCATTCCCCGGCATGTTCCTAAGAATGTGCCTGGAATGGTGGTACTGCACAATCACGTTTCGTGTTTGTTCATAGGTCAACAATGCCGAAGCATTGAGCCTCAAATGCTGTTGCAATGGGCCTGTTGTCTTGTTCAAGAGGGTAGCCACCAGAATGCTATCAGGAATGGCTTGGCCGGTTTGAGATTCATATCTGGCCTTAATGGTCTCCCAGGTGTTGAAATCTTGTTCAAATGTATTGGAGTGAAACTTGAATTCCAAAATCTGGCTAAGTAAACTCATGTGCCGTGTTGCGTCCGGCAATGCAAATTTGGAATACAATCTCCTCCAGGTTTCATAACCATTGCAGCCAATGTTCTGCCTGACTACCAGCCTTGCTGAATCACTGCACAAATTTGCTAACAAATAATGCAGCCTTCGGGAATTCTGAATCCTTCTGTCTGTGGCATCCTGGTTACCCGCTACATTCAAATGCGCGTCCTCAATGGGTGTGTCTGCGTTGGCCTCAATGCGGTCCATAATCGTTGTTGAATCTGGCAGGAACATGCTCAAATATGTCCTGAAATCCCAGCTCCAATCTTCCCAGTCCTCTGGCTTGCCAGTGAATTTCCCTGGCATGGGAAGTCTTAGCTTTCCTGCAAAATCCTCATCTTGTCCGAGTGCCATGGCAGCTCTCAGAATCAGGTTTCCCTAAGGTCTCCTGAATCTTCGAGCTCCGCTACCATGGGAAAATCAGAGACTAATCTCTGCTAATCAACCAAGGCAGCAAATGCACCTTTGTCATCTTGAGCCATGCAATGGTAATCAGTATGAATTACATCCAAGTGGGAATGCATGGTGTACTTTCGCACAACCAACCAACCAACCAACCAACCAACCAACCAACCACCTGCCAGGGTTAGCCCTGTGCCAGGGCTAGGCAAAAAACAATCCCTTTCCTTCCTACGCCAATTATTGGACAAAAGCGTCCGCCGACGTTCCACAACAGGGGGAAATACATCCCAAGACTGTCCTCAAAAACCTTGTCTTGCACGTCGACAAGCTCTCCGACGTCTATCACCTCATCGTCGTTCAGAACCTCCGGGTCCTGGCCACTTCTCCGGCCCAGTGAAAAGCGTGCAACACACATCTGTGCATCTCACGTGTCAAGAGTCGCATTTGAGCAGATTCAGAAGCAAGCCTGGGACGCCTCAGAAATGCGCCAGGAACCAACTGGCCAAAGCCCATACCGGCTAGCTACGGACATTGCGAAGAATGATTCATGGTGCAATTGCCCAAGGACAAGCTATCAGTGCCGGAACTCTCCCACTGGATGCCCTCTCCAAGCGCTACGTTAGCTCATCCAAGTCTGCTCTGATGGCTGGGCCAAGTTGGCTAGGCCTGCTGGCTGGCTAGGTCGACCGACCAACCGATCACCTTATCCAGTCAAGGGATGATAAGTCAATGGATGTTGAATTTACCCAGGCTAGTCTGTCCTCTTCTGGGTCAGCCTCCTCCAGGAACTCAGTCTCTTCGACTTCGTCGTCTGAGTTCATGACCGCGACCTCTGCAGCGAAACCGGCATCGGTCCGGCCCAAGGGCCACTGGGCCACTGCTTTCCGCATTGCCAACTTGACACGTCAATCAAAAGCAGCCGGCCCTTCGGCTTGGTGCCCGGGCCGCAGAAGCCGCGCGGAGGCATCCGCCCGCTTGAGCCGCCCAAATGCGCACGACATTTGTCCCATTCCCATGCTGGAAATCAGCGGTCAACAGCCACCACGCCCTGTCAAAGCTGGCGAGGACTCTTCAAAGATGATGGTCCTTTCGGACCGTGCCAAAGTACAAACCCCGCCGATTGCTACATGCAATTCATCTGGGCCTTTCAACTTGCAACGGCCAAAGGTTCAGACTAGCTCACTGTGCATCCTGAGGCCCCCTGCCGAAGCGAGCGCTGCGGGTGGTGACACAAGCCTCCAACAAACCCATTGTTTAACGTCTTCGATTCTGCGGCGCAGGACGGACTCCTCACGAAGAAAACCATAAGCACAGGTGCCGGGTTGCCGCGGCTGAGCTTTTGAGAGCCTCCTGAGAGAAGAGGACACCCCTGCCGTTCGCTGCTGCTCCCTGAAGTCCTGCCTTGCCTCAGCCTTGCTGCATGTGGTGGCTGGACAAGCTCCTATGGTTTTCATGTCTCACAAGTTTGTTGGATATTCAAGAAGCCTGATATAGAGATATCAGAGATATCCCCGTCTGATATCCCCGAATGTTGTTTTGAAACCCCTTCGTGTCACCAGCACGCCAGCCGCAGCCACTTCTCGCGCACGCGAACTCGGAAGATCCGAAATGGTCTCTGGAAACCGCCATGGGAAAAAGGCAACAACGGCACCAGTCGCTAGCCTCCTTTAGGCATAGCAAGTTGACGAAGCATGGCAAACAAGACTGTAGCTTGCTGCGAAGTCGGGCCAAACGTTTCGAAGATCTCCCCAGAGCCATCCACTTTCCTCATGAAGAGGGCGACTCCAGCCGACATCCCCGAAACCCGTGTCAAAAAAATGCCGGGTCCACGCTAACGTGAAGGCCCCCCGTTCCTGTGAATTTGGCTAAAAGTAAAACGCCGTGCTCTTGCACGGAAATCGCCATGCAAAATCGCCTATCGCCTGGCGATCGCCCATTAACAAGACCTGACCACAAGCAACCCGCGGCCCGCGCAGCCGTCACCTGGTCCGGCGCTCTTTGCGCGGTCACTTGAGCCGCGCCAAAAGGACCTCCCGCTCCTTTGCCGGCAGCTGGTCGAAGAGCTCCTGGTCGCTTCCGCTTCCAACCCATCGCTTCCCAAATGAGAAACCTAGAAACACAATGTGGGTCTGTCTTTCTTTAGGGCCCCCCTGAAAATGGGTGAGTTCCTTTTGGCTTCCCACTGAAACCACCAAAAAAGGGTACCTTCAAAAAAGACACCCACGTGACTCGCGCGCCCGCCTGGATGTGGGACTTCAGGAAGTCGTGCCTGATGGACTGCGCCAACGCGTCCAAGTTCTGGGACTCCAGCCAGCTCACCATCTTCGCATCGCCTCGGATCGGTCCCATCGGTTCCCATCGCTCCCATCGGTCCCATTCCCATCGCTCCCATGCCCGGCTCAGTTTCTCAAGACTCAAAGAGATGTAAGAGCCGATTGACATGGGCCTGGAGACGGATCTCATATGAATGGACACTCTTGGAGGTGCATGAATCCAATTCTTCATCATATTGCGTATCATGATAGCTCTATCTAGTGTTCCTCGTCACTGAGAGCTAGACCAAGCGGTTGGAGGTGAAGCGAGATAGTGAGTCCAAAGGACATAAAGAATCATAAGGAGAAGCCAGACAATGCTATGCATTGAAGAGAAGGGAAAAGAGAGATGGAGAGGGGTATACCTCATTCTCAATCCGTTCTCTCCTCCAGCCCACTGACTATTCCACGGCTGGAGAGCTACCTCACACCATGCCAAGCCCCTAGAACCCTTCGCTTTTGCCGGTAAGATGTCTCTCCGGAAATCTCATGGCCACATCCCAAGAATCCTAGAGACAGCCTCTGGCGTGGGGAAGTCAATTGGATGGTGGAGGATGGGGATAGAAGTAAAGCGAGAGTAAATTATAATGGCTGTGCAATTGTTGTTCTGATATTTTGTGAGCTTGATGAGGTGGCCCCCCTGCCCGAACCAAAAATGGACTGCCCATTTTGCTCACGCACGACCCAAACACACCTTCAATGTTGGCCCTTAGCTCCTTCTTCAAGGCATACCCCCGGCTCCGCCACGGCTCTCCAACCAACCACTTCTCCCAACTGCCGGGGAGCTCTCGAACTCCACTTTGCTCTCAGCCGCCCAGCCCTGGATCAACTTCTCGGCCTCCTGCGGGCCGGTTCGCATCGGCCAAGGCCCCGAACGGGGCCGGAAAAAAAGCAAGGAGGGCTCCAAAAGAAAAGCCACAGGAAATCGAGCGGTTCGGCTTTGCTTTAAGCAATGCTCCCGCCCTATAATCATGGATGCTGACGAGCACATATTAAAGGTCAGAACAGCAGGAGTGTCAAGGGGCCAAAAAAGTGCAATTTCTAAGCGGGAAGCCAGGATTGCGGTCTTGGATTCCGCTCAAAAGATCGTGTGAGGTGCGCAAGCTGTGTAGCTAGCAACTCTTGGCTCATTCTGATCCTTTTTGCAGACCTCGCTTTGGCCCCAGTCGGTTTCTCGTGTTGGTCCTAATCTTGCTCAATCTTACAGGGGCAGGAAAGGTTTTGCTCTCGCGGGGGTGGGGCTTGATGGGTCCGGGATTCAGGGCTTCAAATTGAGGGTTCAAGGCCTTCTCTCATGGCACACTCCGCCTGCCAACTTCGCATAAGATGGCACATTGCTACCCTTGGAGAAAGCGCACAATGGAGTCGAAGGCGAAGTACCGTGGCAAGTCCACATACCAACGGGGAGCGCTGAAACATACGCCCTTGCTGCATCATTGACATCCTCTCCTTATGGCTGAGCTTGGTGTTTGCCTTCTGCAAACGGGCGATGAGATGATCCTGCAAGACCCGGCGCTTCACGCGCCAGAAGAAGTAGCGTCTGGAGTCCTGGGATTCGTCACTGCATGTCAAGAATGCCACGGCAAACACCAGGCTTGGCAACCCGAGCCATGAAACGATCGACAAACATGACACACACACACACACCCAGAAGCGTTCACCGGCGGATCCCGCCACTTCCATCCCTTTCCCAGGCCTTCCAAGCGATGCCTTCCCGGATCACGCCCTTCGCCTTCATGCGCCCCGCGCGGTCGTGGAGGTCCGCAAAGGTGGTGGCCACGGACGTGTACAAAGGCAGCAGCTGCTTCTCACGGGCCTGGACAAAAATCGATCGGCCCTTTGGCCGTTGGCCTCCCTGGTTGCTTGACTTTGAAGCACAGCCCTCCCCCCCTCCCCCCCCCCAAAAAAAAAAAAAGTGGAAAAATGCCTCTGGACTAGTCGGGCAGCCAAATACCAAAGGCAAAAAGACCAGCCCCCAATCCTCAGCCACCCTCCCATCCCCCTCCCACGCCTTGATTTCTTTCTCCAGGCTCGTCTTCTCCTCCCCCGAAGCGCTCTGCAGCTTGGCGTCCATCTGCTGCAGCTTCTCGTCGATGCGGTGCATCGCCTCCACCTGACGATTTGTTTCAGCGGTTGGAGCGGAAGCCGCAGCGCGTTGCAAAAAAGGCGGAAAGGAGATATGATGATACGGTTTGGTTGGCGGCAACTTGGGTCTGGCTTGGAATGAGGATTTGGATTTGGACTCCGAAAACGGCGGTTGTCCGAGGTTGTCCTGTTGGTTTACGTTTGGACCAAGCCAAAAAGGGTACCCTCGAAAAACCACCCACTTGGAGAAAGTACAAGTTTCTCACGCAGTCCTCGTACCTTGCATTAACAGCGCACAAACAAACAAGCACTCAACGCTGGTAGAAAAACACAACACAACCCTTTGTTTTTTGCGCAGTCATATGTTGGCGGAAGCGCAGCTGCTTGGTGCCCGTGGCGTTGCATGCGATGAGTCGTTTGCATGGCCCTCCTGCCCCCCAGAGCCCCCCGCAACTCAAAAACAATCAAGGGCCCAACTGTCGGAACGCCAAACACTGCGGCATCCACTGCGCCAGCTTTTTTGCGCATGTCCAGCACAAACCCCCCTTGAATGAACGAGCAAGGCAAAAAGCCTTCCCCACCTGCTGGTGCGGCCGGTACTTCACCTCCACAATGCCCGGGGGTTCCAAGATGCCGCCCCGGGCCTCGAGGTCCGCATACCTTGGCTTTCCATCAACCAGGCTCTCGAGCTGACGCTCTCGAGATTCGATTGATGACCTTGAACTTCGATTGACTTTGAAACATATCTTTGGTCCATTCCTTTTTCTCAGGCAGTCCGATGTCAGCTGGAAGTGGTCCTTTGGGTCCCTCCCATCACAATTCGAATGCACACCACCCTTCTCTCTCCATGCCTTTTCAAATAGCCCGCATTCCGAAAGGAATGTAAAAACAAAACAAATGCGTTGCCCGGCGGCATCTCCATCTTCTCAGGATTGATGGCAGGGTCGATGACCACCCAAGCTCCGCCCCGCAGCTCCCCGTGCTTGGGGATGTAGATGAAGATGGGGTGCTTGTACCTGGATCAGTTTTACAGGTCCGCTGGCCTTTATGCTGCTGGGACTGGGCAACAGGCTGAATGGGTCTACGTCTGTAGATTGCTTTGCATTTTGCTGAACTTTGGACAAGGGTCTGCAGCTGCAGCACACGATTGGCGACACTCTCGGCAACAGCATTCGCACAGCACGCACAAGACGGCCAACCCCGCTCTCCAAACTTCACAAATGCAGACGGGAAGCTCCACAAGGGCGTCCACGATCATGGCACCAAACTTCAGGATCTCCTTGGTGGTAGAGAGGGCGGAAGGGTTTCTTATTTTCCTAGGTTCGGCGGGCCTTGTTTTCCTAGGTTCGGCGGGCACTAAAATGACGTGTTTTACAGTAGTTCCTCACAAAATGCACCAGCACAGTCAACATCCCCGGCATCGTGTTTGACACCCCCAGCATCCTGTTCAACACCCCCCAAAAGATATGGTTTAGGCTGATTTTGGAAGGGTTAGGGCTGGTTTAGGGTTGGTATGGCGCTTGTGTAGGGTTTGTTTAGGTGCTGGTTCAGGGTGGGTTGTGTGCTGGTTTAGGGTGAGTTTGGGTGAGTTTAGTTTTGGTTTGAGAGCTAGTTTGGTGTGGGTTTGGCTGGCTTTGGGTAGATTTCGGGTGGTGGATGTAGGCTGGTTTAGTGCAAGTTTAGGGTTGGCTTACATGGTACAGTTGGTGTCTCGTGGTTAAGGGATTGTTTGGTGCTGGGGTTGGCTTAGGCTGGCTCAGGAGGGCCTGTATTGGGTTATTTTAGCGTGTCTCAAGGATGGTGTAGTGGCTGGTGTAGCGATGGTTTTGGGTGGGTTTAAGGTTCGTATAGGCTCGGTGTAGCGTGGGGAGAGGGAGGGAGTAGGGCTGGTTTAGGGTGGGTTTCGGGCTTGCTTAGTTCGGGTTTGCTTAATGTCTAGGGTTGGGTTTAGGGTTGGGTTTCGGGTGGATTTCGGGTGGGCTTAAGGTGTTTTTGGGGTGTCTTTAGTGCGGGTTCGAGTTTGGCTTGAGGTTGGTGTTGTTGTATCTTAGGGTGGGTCTAGTTGTGGTTTAGGGTGGATCTAGGGTCGAAAAGCCACCAACAGCCACATTGTTGTTTTACGAAAGTACCAAAAGAAAGGAAAACAACATGACAAAGTCGCCTTCCAATGCAAGTAACTCGTGTAACCCGCTGGTCCAGCTTGCGCGGCTGACCGACCGACCGACCGACCGACCGACCGACCGACCGACCGACTGACCGCTCGACCGACCGACTGACCGCTCGACCGACCGACCGACCGACCGACCGACCGGACCCTGCCACGACCCGGCCCGCCAAACCTAGGAAGAAAAACAAACTCGGGGCCCGGTAGAGAGAGAGAGACAGAGAAAAAGAAAAATGGTTCCTGGATGCAACTTGCCCCCACAGTTTTCGTGATGATGACAAATGTTCTACCCTGAAGCACGACGGCAAGCACCGGCAAAATGGCCAGCGAAGCAGTCGAGGTGAGGGGAACAAAAGTCCAACCAGCCCTGTCCAGTCGCATGGAGAATGAGTGTGTACAAGCACAAAGCAGTAAGGGAGTCGGGAAGTAGTTTCCGAATAGTAACCAAGATGAGTCCTGAGAAGCTGACAGACCTGCAGCCTAGGCACGTTGTGCATATCCCGGGTGCCGCCGGAGAAGCCACGCCAGTTGGCGAAGATCATGACCGGCAGGTTCTCGCCACGGTTGAAATCCCGGAGTGCCTGGTCAATGAAACCGCAGCGAGTTATTTCTCCGGTTTGTCTTCCGGAGGCCGCTTCGGGTCGAAACTTTCAGCGACTGGCAAGGTGCGATGGGCAAATAGGAGCATTGCTGTATCTCTTCAGGACAGGACTGCGCCCTTCAATCGCCAAGCCCTCTCCCTACCCCCCGACCGCCGACCGCCTGCGCAGTCTTGAAGGCGCTGTCAGGGAACCAGACCTTCCCTCGGCCGGAACAAGGACTCCCATCGGCAGGCTGCCCGATCAGTTTCGCACTGATGCTGTATAATGTTGGCTTCAACCATGCTCTGAGCAAAGTTGTATGAGAATTGCACGAACCTTCCCTGCGAAGGAACCTTGTGAACATGCAAAGACAAGAAGAAAGGGAGTCAAAAAGCAAACAAATCAGCAGTCAGTAGCCCATCCCACTAGAATGGCCACTCGGCCTGGTGCACAAAGGCTGCCTGCAAGAGAAAATTATTCTTTTGGCCGCCGAAGGGGCTGCCAGTTTAGAGGGGATTTTTCCTTTTTTGCGAGGCTGCTTCAACCTCTTTAATCACCTTCACTCGAACTTCCCTGCAACCGCCAAATCCAGCCCTTGACCGTTCCCCAAAAGTCAAAGTCCTCAACAACCGTACAAAACAACCAAACGTTTTTTCAAAGCAACCTCCCTAAGTGGGAAGCGATCCGCGCAGCCTTAGCGCCCCACCTCCCATGGTCTCCTTCACCTCGCAGCTCTCGGCATTCGAAGGGTCCGCAGGCACCAGGCGCTCGACGGACCGCGTCTCCACCGCGATGACACCCATGGGGATGCCGCCCAAACGCGCGCGCCCGCAGATCACAGTGCGGCCCCAGCCCTCCAGGTACCTCAATGCCAAGGAACCAAGCCCAAAGCCAAAAACCAAAAGTCACGATGTTGCCTTTTGTTCGTTTGGGAGAGACAGGAATTTGGGCACATGTTGCTGGGTCGGTCGGATCCAGAGCACGGCGCCTAGAGTTCCGAGTGCAATAGCTTACACCACACGCAAGGTAACCCAACTAAAAGTAGAAAGGGACAATGAGATCTGAGATTGATACGCGCCCTCGCGCAATGCCTTTTCACAGTCGCCCTTGAAACTGCCACAGACTTATTCGCCACGACCCCGGACCAGGCAGCGGTTAGATCCCTTAGATTGCCAGTCCCCAAGCCCCACCCTGCTCACCGCAGGCCCACCAGTGCAGCTCATTCCAGCCACCTCCTTGGCCCGCCGTTCGAGCAAGCCTTTGCTCACCGCAGGCCCAGCACCGGCATTATTTGCTCAATCCCGCATTGATCTTGTTTTTCTTTTCAGCCTGGCCGAGGCGGGCATCGCGCAGGTATGGGAATCCGAGCATCAAAAGTTGCGGGCCTCATCAGTTGGTTGTTTGGGGGGTGTAAGTTGAGCTTGTTTGCTCCCCATTCAATGGGGACTGTGGTATGCTGTTGCTTGTCCCTGGCTCCTTTGCTCCCCCCACGGACAAGCCATACCCGAACTCAACAAAGTCTTAGCTTGAAGCTGAGGTGCTCCGCCCAGGAACCGGCGTCGAAGAAACCCCGGAGCCGGCGGCCCTGGGGTTTTTGGTGCCCAGGTGTCCCTTTCCTTTCACCCTTCCAAGTAGGACCTCCAACTAGATTGTATTTGCTCGTGGTTTTCTTGTAAGCATGGCACAGCCCTGGCTTCGCGCGATCCCATGAATTGCACTGAGAAAAGCTTAAACCCATTCCGCTTGCTGACAAGCGTGAAACCGCCTGTCTTCTTCTCCTCGGACCCCCAAAGGAGACTTCAAACCATCTCTTCCCCAAAAAAAAACGCACAACTTCCCACCTTCCCCCCAAAACATCAAAAAAATGAAATCGCCACAACCCCTCCCAAAGCCCTTCCGAAGGGTTCGATTCGATCCCGTTTTCCTCGAGGTCCATGACGCCCCGCAGGAAGTCCCGGGGGTCGTAGGGCAGTGCCGAGGGCTCGAACTCCACATCCCGGTCCCAGGGGTCGCTGCTGATGCCACACAGGGGCGGGCTGCAAGTGTCCTGACTTGAAAACGCAAGCGTTTTTTCAACCCGCACAACCCCGAAAAGGCGCAAAATGCCAAGGCGCAAAAAGCTGAGTTTCAAAAATGCGAGATTGTTGCTTCTTGCCAGTGTGTCCCCACAAGACCCTTGGACCCGGCCAACAGGCTGGAACCCCGACATGCAAATGTGTTTCAAGCCACTGTTCACAATCGTACATATGATATATAGTGTACATGGTATATGGATATGCGTGGGTGTGTATCCGCATATATGTTCTGTATATATAGATGTGTATATACATATATATATATATGTATGTATAGAGAGAGTGTGAGAGAGTTCAAATTAAGTAGTACGAATAATACATTCATGTGAATAGTTGTTTGTATTTATATTCACACATATATACACATGTGCATGCATACAATACAAAACTTCATCACGTAAGTCACAACAAACTCCAAATGAGATGCAGCACAAAGCAAAGCGAACGCGAGCGGGGCATTTCCATGTCCACTGCCCGTTGTTAGCTTCGGCTCACTTTAGTAGAGGCAATCCATGCGATTACTTACAGTTGCACGAGTTCAGCACGCGCTCCCCAGCCAGCTCTGCCAGCAGGCGCAACAAAAGGAAGAGGATCAGAGTCAGAGTCACATCTTCATACATTCATGCGGAAATGCCCAAAAATGGAACCATCTCAAGCAAGAGCAGCACTCAGCGTTCCCCTTAACCCAGAAACTTCCTAACCAAATTCGGCCAAACCGCAAGCCTTAATTAACAGCACAGTGTCCACATGCATGTCCCATCACATTGACACAAGCAACGGGCAAAATGTATTTTTCCCCCAGAAGGAAATCAAATCATTGAAATTACCCCCTCCCCAGACCAGCAATTGTTTGTCGCTTGATCACATCACCTCCCCTGCGCTGTACCCATGGCCTTGGGCACGAAGCTCAGCCAGTCCAGAATGGCGCCCATGCCCTCCTGGTCGTCCCGCACCACCTGGTGGGTCACACCGTTGGGCACCATGATCTGCGGCCCGCCCAGCTGGTCCTGCCCAACGGATATGGCCCCCGGAAAGCGGCTGACAACCGGCGCCCAGCAAGCCCAGAAGTTCAGAAGTTCAGAAGTTCTTGGGCTGGCAAGTTTGTCGCCAATTCGGAAAGAAGTTGGCTATGCGTTGCAAGGGGAACACTCTGACACTTCTCGGACGCTCAAAGGCCCATGCGCACAGAAAATGGTTGCAGCACACACGATCAAAGCATCCTTCAAAAAACTAGAGCTGCTTCCCCCGGAAAATGATTACGGCACAATACCCCGAGCGCGATCCGCGCTAAGGGATGATACATTTTCCCAAGCCTGGGAGGAGTAGACATTCTTCCCAAGCAGCTTGTTGAGGGCTGCGTAGCCCGTCAGGATCATGGGGCTACTCACCATCTGAATGTTCCGCTGGCCCAGGCGGTTTAAGTACGCGCCAATGCCCACAGACCGGCCAGTGATGTAGGACAGAGTGAACGTGTCCTCTGCAGGCTCCGCCGCACAAAGCAAGACCTATGAGCCCCCCTTCTTGGTGGGATTTGAAGCTGAAAACGCAGTGCAGCAAATGTATGTGGAAAGCATGTCTCAATTGGGTTCACCCCCAGGATGCGTCTGCTTGCTTAAAGAATGAAACCAACCAAAACTCATGAAAAGCGTCCGACTTTCATCCTCTTTCAGCCTCTTTCTTGGATCCTTCTCTCTCTCTCACTCTCTATCGCTCCCTGTCACACGCACACACACACACACACACACACACACACACACATGCCCTGCACCCCACATAGCATCTCAGTTCCTGGTACGCCCGGCTCGTCTCGCCGGCGATGAGGCCGCTGCCCTGCAGGTTCTCCACGCCGATGCCGCCCTCCGTGCTCTTCATACCCTCGCCGATGATGGCATCCAGCACGTAGCGCTCCTCGCCGCCCTCCTGGCGCTAGCAATTCACAGGCTCAGCTCACCAGGTGAGATGGTGAGCTCGTCATTTGGATTGCCACGTCAACGGAGATGGACATGCCCCAAAAGGAAAGCAAAATTTGCAATGTGGGCAAGGCTTGACGTGTGATGTGTACACCATAAACATCTTGAATGGGTTCGGAATGATGAGCTGCTGACATGCGATCCAGTTGC
>CAUJNA010003234.1:607500-630472 GCA_963377175.1 Effrenium voratum
CCCAGCCAGCCGGCCACCACCCTCCCCCAGGCCCGCGCTTTCAACATCTGAGTTGAGTGGCATGGTCAGCGCGATCTTCAGCATGCCGGGAAGGTCATACGCCTTGGAGTCTGGCACGCCGATCCAAAACTCAACACTCGGTCAAGGAAACCCGAGCCAGCAACAACAGCACAGAATGGTAAAACACCACTGGCCAAATAGAATGCCCTGGTCTCTCTCTCTCTCTCTCTCCGTCCCTCTCTCCCTCTCTCTCTCTCTCGCTCTCTCCTTCTCTCTCTCTCTCTCTCTCTTTCTCTCTCTCTCTCTCTCTCTCTCTACAGTATCTCTCTCACTCCCTCTCTCTCTCTCTCTCTATCCCTCTCTCTCTGTCTCTCTCTCTCTCTCTCTCCTCTCTCACTCTGTCTATATCTTTTCTCTTTCTCTCTCTTTCTCTTTCTTTCTCTGTCTCTCTTTGTCTCTCTCTCCCTCTTTGTCTCTCTCTCTCTCTCTCTCTCTCTCTCGCTCGCTCTTCCTCTCCCTCTCTTTCTCTCTCTCTCCCTCTCTCTCTCTCTCTCTCTCCCTCCCTCTCTTACTCTCTCTCTCTCCCTCCCTCTCTTACTCTCTCTCTCTCTCTCTCTCTCTCTCTCTCTCCCTCTCCCTCTCTTACTCTCTCTCTCTCTCTCTCTCGCTCTCTCTCACTCTCTCTCTCTCTCTCTCTCTCTCCCCCCCTCAATCTCTCTCTCTCTCTCTCTCTCTCCCCCCCTCAATCTCTCTCTCTCTCTCTCTCTCTGTCTCTCTCTCTCTCTCTCTCTCTTTCTGTCTCTGTTCTCTCTCTCTCTCTCTCTTTCTGTCTCTGTTCTCTCTCTCTCTCTCTCTCCACCTCTTTACCTTTTTACACCTGAGCAAGGTTCCAAACTTCTTTTGCTGGCCTGGTCATCGTTTCCTTAAAAGAAACCTTGTTGACAGTCTATAGTTCTAAAGTCCCATTTGACCGGTTTTTTCCACCATGGCACCCCTACAGAACGCCACCGGCCAGGGGGCATAGGTGGATCCAGCCCGGCGCGCCGCCACGTGCTTGGCCTGCAGCTTCGCCAGCACCGCGGTGTCCGTCTGCGCAGCGCCAGTCGCGCCCTGGCTGTCCGGGGATTCGTAGCGGATCGGGTAGCCGGTGACCTCGGAAAAGGAGAAGCACAAGCACGACATGCCTACGAAGAGGTTTCCTGACAACTGGCAAACCAGTTTTTGAGTCTGCCATTGGGCAAGGGAACTACTGCCATTGCCACAGTTGGGGGCTTGCCAAAAGTTGGGCAAGCTATCCAAAGGATCCCATGGCTGGTGCCAATGCCTAGGCGAGATTTGGAGGGTTTGTCACATTTGGAACAACTGTCCCTTTGGTACGCATGAGACAAAAGTTGATACCAGAATCGCCCAGTAGTTGCCATTTCTAAAAAGCAGGAAGTCGACAGACCGAGACACGCCGGCCATCCGAATCAACCAAACCCAGTCTACGAACCCTCGGCGTCCGGCCGACCATTTCGGGCCCCGGCGGGGTCCGGGATCTCCCGCAGCATCTTGGGCTTCAGGAAGCCTCCGTGCAAGGAGCTCAGCGACATCCGCAGGATCTCCAGGCCGCCCTTGGTGCGGTGGTGCACCTTCACCTCAACGCAGCCCACTTCCGTGCGCAAGAAGAGCGCAGGCACGGAGAGATCCCAAGAGAAAAAGAAAAGCTTCAGGAAGGCAACCAACTTCAGCTTCAATGAACTCTCACTATTTCAGACACACCCCTTCTCAGATCTGCCTCGATGTCGTCGATGCAGAGCTTGATGATTTCCGAGCCGCGGTGGCCCACCTGCGAAAAGACAATCGCGGAGGCTTCATGCAGGTCCCCATCCAATCGTTTGCAAACATAAGGCAAGAGAATACCAAGGAAGTGTCCTCAAAACTGGAATCTGATTGGGGATTTGGCCTGTCCCCCATGTCCGCCCGACCGCAAGAGAACAAAACCCAAAATCCCAGGCCTGGCTGCTGATGGTGTCTTGGAACAGCTGCTCCAAGTCCGCCAGCGGCATGTCCAACTCGCTGAGGAAGTGCCTGGGCTCCATCTGGGTAGGGGATGGCTCCTCAAATCATTTGGCCCCCCCAAAAAACAGTTGTTTTCCTATTGGTTTCCCTGTACACCAACCCAAAACAAGCAGAGACGGTTGCTGTTTACGCCACCGTAGACTTAAGCCCAGGGGTTTGCCCGCTGAACAGAAAGTCAAGCCACAGTCCCTGAATGACATCGCGTTCAATTCCCAGATCCCCCCAGCACCGTCTCACACAGAAGATGACAAAGGGGGAGGACTCCTTTTGAATGCCTACAGGAAACCAAGAGGAAACTGCAGTTTTTGGGGTCCTCAATTTGGAGAAACACGCAATGGCTCAAAGCCACAGAGAGCTGTACCCACAGTCACTAAAAAAAGTGTGAATGATAAAGCTTCGCTCCCCAAAAGAATGACAACCCAAGAGCCTCACAAAATCACATGCACACATGATCCCAAGCGCCAAAGCCGGCTTCCAGATCAAGGCAGCAATTAGCAAACCACTCGTATGGCTCTTTGTGTTCCACTTGGCAAAGGATAACTGACATAAAAACAAAGAACCGACCTCTTGGAGGATTCCTCGCCACATCAACCTGTCAGCACCAATCTCACCATCCGAGAAGACGCTCAGCTGCACAAGTCTGAACCACCAGTTTCTGCTATAAGCTAAATCATCAGAGTGGGGTTGTGGTCCTGCAAAACCAAACTAAGTCAAGACCAGTGCTTGTTTAGCCCCTTCCATTATCCAGAACCACCCGCCCCACCAAAGGTATGCCCCCCTTCCCCCTCCGCCAGAGGCGCATAAAGATGCGGCTGGTCACGGTGGGCCCGAACTTGGCCACCCGAGGGTCCAGCATGGCATGCTCCACCTCAAAAATTCCGCTGTTTCCGGGCCTCTCTCGTCTTTGGAACTCCAAACAACTTTGGCAACAAGAGGTGACTTGGGTATGGGTCAAGATTCAACAGGATATGGACCACTGGTTTTAGTCCAAGGCAACCCATTTTGGGGTTGCCCTATTCTTAAAACCCCAGGGCCACTTCGGTTTTAGTCCTACACCCTCTTACCCTCGGCTCTATAGCAACGTCAAAGCGGAGGCCTCCTCCAGCGCAAGGTCCAGGCTGTCGCCCATGCACTGACTCAGCGACTTGTTGTCCACCTTCGACAAGTACAGGGCCCGCATCAGCAGCTCCGGCGCGGGGGCCTATCGCACCGCGATCCCAACCAATAATTTAGCTCTCAACACGGTGGGCTGCCTTTGGTTGGTAGAGGGAAAACCAAGAAGAAACCAACCATTTTAGGGGAAACTATAGTGAGAAACACCCGCATGGGCAACTTGGAGCTCTTAGCTTCAGTAGCGACAGAAAGAAAATTGAAGGACGGCGGCTTCCTCGAAACGTCCAAGCGCGCCCCTTCAGATCGCGTGCCTTGCTGCCCATCATGGGCTGCGTCGCCAAATAGATCTGGGTGGTGGGCCGCACCTCTCGTTTTCCAATGAATGCCCCCGAAGCGAATGTCCAAGCGTGTACAATTACCAGTCAATGGAACTGCTACAGACGCTGCCTAGTTGTGCCCGTGCATGACAGCCAAGTTTAGCCCTTCCAGAACTGAAACAATGTCCCTCGGAGCTTTCCAGCAAGGACCCTTCATCTGCCCTCGCCAACTGAGACCAGGGAACGTGTGTGTCTGCACTTTACAAGCCGCAAGGGTTTGCCTTCTGGAACAGACGAACCTCCCAACAAAGATAAGGAAAACAGAGATATCGCGCACCTCCTTGTGGATGCGCTGCAGGCTGTAGAGGCGCTCAAGCTTGCTCAGCTCCAGCATGCCCGAGAAGGAGGGCCACATGTCCCGGCTCAGCTCATCCTCCGTCCACTCCTGGCGCTTGGCGTGACCCCCTCGCATGCCTCCTCCCCCCCCCCCGGCCCGACCCCCACACTCGGTGCCTCGGAGGTGGGCTCCAGGACCAACTTGACGAAGCGGGGATGCCGCGGCGGCTGTGGGAAGACCACGCAGATCTCTCCCACCCCCGCCGATTTCAACAGCTCGGCCTTTCGGGCGAAGAGCTCCTGGCCAAGGCCAGTCTGAGGCGGGATGCCGTGGTGTCGCGTCAGACGCGCAGGGAGTCGGGCAACGTGGGTCTAGTACGGGTTGACCATGTCAAGGAGGCGCCTTATTTGATGAGTTGGGAACTGTTATGGATTTTCTTCTGAGCATGTGAACAGAACCAAAATGTATGTGTGTCCCAAAGACCTTGTACGCGCGACATTGCGCAGATTTTTTGAAGAGAGAGAGAGAGAGAGAGAGAGAGAGAGAGAGAGAGAGAGAGGGAGAGGGAGAGAGAGAGAGAGAGAGAGAGAGGGAGAGGGGGGAGAGAGAGAGAGAGAGAGAGAGAGACAGAGAGAGAGAGAGAGAGAGGGGGGAGAGAGAGAGAGAGAGAGAGAGAGTGAGAGAGAGAGCGAGAGAGAGAGAGAGAGAGCCCTTGCCCACGCAGCAATTGCACAGAGAGACCTTGCACGAAGCACACGTGCGCCAGTAGCAATTGCACACAGCACATGCGCAAAGAGCACACTTGCACAGATCCCATCTTGGAGACAGCACAGGGACAACTTGCACAGTGATACTTGGGAAGACAAACTTGGGCGAATTTGAATACTGAGGCCGAAGCACCAGCCCCATTACATGCTCCCACGGCGCCTGGCACGACTTGGAGGCCTTGGCAACCTCTTCATCTGTGTTGTAGAACCTGAAGTGATCCGCACGCAATTCGCCGCCATCCCAAGAAAACCTCCCACCGAAAAACTGGATCGAAGGCCGTCTCTCGCACTTCAAAGCCGTCGAGGAGAAAAGCAAGTCTCCCCTTCCACCCCTTGGAATGAAACACGTCCCCGCGAACCACCTCACAGCCCGAAATCCCACACAACTTCTGCCCGAGGCTCAAGGTACGGTCCGTGACCCCGGGGAAGGCGTCCCGGCCCGCGACGATGTGCAGGAAATTCAGCGGCACCGTCTTGGTACCCTTGCCGTGAACTCGGGTTGGTTTTCGAGCTTCGACCCCAACATCTTGTCTGCCATGTCACACTTTGCCCCGAAACTGACTCGCGTTTTAAAAAAGTTGTCATGGTTTTGTCTTCTGGGAGAACGGTAGTGTGACTCTGCGAGTTCCGATTCCTTTTGAGCCTTTCTGGAAAGCACGACTCCAAGCCCAAAACCCGACCCAAAACGCGGCTCCCTTCCCTGCAAGATGTTCTGCTTCCATAAAGAAACACCTCGCACCTTGAGCCACAAAGCCCCTCTCACGACCACTCTCCCCCGCCTGCAGCGCTGCCAGACCCTGGAGCTTCGCCAGTCCGGGCTCCAGCTGCTGCAAATCCTCCAGCACCAAGGCCAGGCCGTGGCGCTCGTGCACCTCCTGACCGGTCACAGACGCCCCTACAGCTCGGCAACTCTTGCCATGCCGAAATGCCAGCTTCCGTGAACACAGGTCGACATGTCGTACACCTTTAACATGGTCCCTCCCCAAGCAAAGGTAGGCATGTGACCCACCATTGCGAAATGGTCACTTGGTCGCTAGTAACAATTACTCGTTGTCAGCTGACACGCGCCACAGTCAACCCCGTGACCAATGCCAACTGATGCTAGCACCCAAGAGCCACTCACAACTAGGGCTAGCGCAAGAGGATATCAAGCATGGTTGTCATTGGCAACATTCTCTCAACTCCGCACGTGTTTTGTCGTCAATTCGAGAGCTCGTCTGCCGATCCAGTCGGCCAGTTGGTCCAGTCCAAGGGACCAACTGGACGACATTTTGTCCGCCACTTCTAGTGAACCCCTTTTGCTGCCGCAATGCAACGAAACCATCCATGTCGTTTCGCTTTGTCTTCGCTCCGCTCCTCCTTGCCCACGGGGAAGAATTGAGTCCACAGCGCCGACTTGCCACCGTCCTTCACCAAAAAACAAACACTCAAACCCATGTATGATTGCCTGGCAACTGTTGGATGAGAATGTGGGCAAACTGTGGAAGACCCACGTGGCTCTGAATCCTCGCCTGGAGGTCCAGCTTGCTCAGCTGCGAGGGAGCACTGAGCCAACCCAGGTAAGTGCGCAAGCTGCGCCTGTCGTAGGACTGGCTTCACAACCACGAAATGGCCATGAATCAATCTTTGACTGTGACACACGCCTGAAAGCACTAAGGGTTGATGGCCCTCGCCCGATTTCAAATCAGTTGTCCCATGAATTATCCCCAAAGAAGCCATGGATATGGACTCCGACGCCCTTTTTGGCTGGCTAGAGGGCAAACAAGGCATAGCAATTCTGTACTTCACCAAAATGATCGGCACCCAGGACGGGCCCATCACACGCTGGTACTCTTGGCTTGGAGTTGGGCCTCAGCCCTCCAACCAGTCGCCCGCCCGCGTGTGCCACATACGTGTCCAGACAGTTTGTCAGTTTGCTATTCTTGATACTTTCCCCTGAACCCCACTCAAACCTCACCAACTCCTCGAGCCCCCAAAATGGCCTCTGGACCTTGGCGTCTTTGTCGTAGAGAGACTCGACCAGGAGCTCCATCTCCAAGTTGCCATCCACCGCTCCGGGCAGGTCCTGAGGGCTTGTCCCCACCTCCAGCGCCTGTCAGGGCGCCGACTTTTCCTGGAGGATCCGTCTTGGGGCCATGCCCGTGCGTACATGTAAAAGCGACTCGGGTCAGTGCGATGCATGTGTGCGTGTGCAAATCTCTGCATGTCTGCATGCCTGTCTGCTTCATGTACAGCTGAATGCATCATAAATGCATGAATGAACTGTGCTGTGTGTGTGTGTATGTGACAACTGTATGATGTGTGTGTGTGTGTGCAAGGGAATGTAATGTCACGCAAGGTAGTGAAATGTGGCGGAATGGAATTCAATGTCACGTGTGCACGTGCGCAAGGTGTTTTGCCACTGTTCTTGTTTGTGAACCCGCTTGAATAAGACGCAAAAAGCAATGCGATCACATCTCACTCTTTGCTTTCAATAGGACACGTCGATCTGATCAGCTCTCATTAACTGCGCGCCTTGTCGTCCAGCTTAGCCAGCTGCTCCCTGAATCCGGCCACCCGCTCCTCATAGGACTCCTGGGGCAGGACGTCCAAAAGCCTCAGAGCGCATTGCCTACACTCTGGTTTCCTTTGGGTCTCCCTTGAAGGGCGGTCCACCAGCTTGAGAAACACTCAGCTGGAAATGAGCAGCTAAGACCTGACCTCCAAATTTCTGCTTTGTCATGTCCAGCAACATGCCCACCAAAAACGAAATGGCCAGCCGGTTCTTTCCCCTCGACTCAAATTCGGGGAAGCTGCTGCTGCGCGAGGTAGCGCACGTTGCCATAGTCCCCGGCCACTGCTGCAGTACTCGGCAGCGAGGCCAGCTCCGAGATCTTCGTGTGCACCGGGCCCAGGTCGCCCTTCACCTCGGGCACGTACCTCGCATCTGGACCGCTGCCATTGCCCCTTTTCTGGGTTGGTTTAAAGGGAAACCAATCAGGAACCAAAAAGAAGGTCCCCTCTCCTGGACTGGATACGCTTTTGAGGGATACCAAGAAACACGGCTAAGCGTGCGAGGCAGTTTCCGGAACCGTGCAACCGCTTAACATCAGCTTGGCGGTTGCTTCGATTTTGGCCAGAGGTTTCCTCCAAAACGAAGCGCCGAGTTAAGTGTTTGCAGCTTGATCTAAGATATAGGAATAGAAACAAAGGAAGTAGTTTGACGGCAAAGCATTGGCACTCGTAAAGCGCGAAAAGAGCCCCTCGGGTCCAAACAAAGCTCATTCCTTCCAGGGGAGTCGATATCATTCACGTTTCTGAAGAAAATTAGAAGGTATCTCAGAACCGTTGGCCAAACCTTTGTACAGGGAAACTCAAGTAGCTCATGGAAACGTGCTTTTCCCGGGTAGATGTTCGCCCCGAAGTGGGGGGAGAAGCTACAAGTCCCCTAGCGTCAAGGCGCTGAGTCATAGCCCATGGACTTTGAACGGCCGATCGGCAAAAAGCTAGCCAACAGAAACAACTTACTTGGCCAATAAGCACCATATAAAGCTCAGCAAGATTCTCGTCGACTTCAAGCTTTCCACAAGAATGTCGAAAGTGCTTTCTGCGAACCGCTGGACTATTGCTTGAATACCGTGCATGCATATATATATATATACAATATATTTGTATAATGTGTGTGGGTGTCCTGCCATAAATGCACATCTGTATAGATAGGTGTATCACCTTGTGGCAACTGTGTTACCCACAGTAACATACTGAAATACTGAAAGGAACAAACAGCCATTTTTCAGCCAGACAGGTTCCCCCTGAGATTGCTTGCATCCCCAAGAAGACATGGGAAAATTGGGGAGTCCCTGGTTTCTCTAGTGACCATCTCCCACACTGGAATCTTGAGCGAACCTGCTGCGAGGGACATGCAGGACATGCCGGAGCCCTCTGCCGCCACCATCTCACGCAGGATGGCCATGATAGTTTCGGAGCGCTCTGCCATCTTGTTGTGGGCCACCACCATGAAAAGCACCTGCCGATGGGTTGAGCGGCAAGGCAGAGGGGCGGGAATCAAATTCAAACATGACTCAAACAAACCTGGAGGACAAACACCTGCGCGCTGCAGTCAGAATTCCGGTGATTGCATGGAAAACTCTGTCCGCAAATGTGGCATCCAAAATCGCTGCCTATCCTACATGCATGGTCAACTGGGCCTGTCTTAAAACCTCGCCTTCTCAAGATTCTCCTTGCCCTCACCGATCAGCTCCAGCAGGAGCTCGTCGTAAGGCTGCTTCTTCCTGAAGTCAAGCTACATCCAAAACCCCACTTCCACAGCAAAGGCGTCAAAGATCTGGGAACATCGTTGCTAAGATGTCCAACGAATCTCCCCATTTTCAGGCGAACTAAAATGACCAGCTGTTTCTTGTTTGGAGCTGCCTTGCCATCCCCCAGCATGGCCTGCTCAAAGATTCGTGTCACGAAATCCGATCCAGGTTAAAGTGGCAGATTTGAAGTGGCCAACTAACCTCGAGAATGTGCCCTTGTTTCGCGCAGTTCTGTTAAAGCCCGAGCTGCTGAATGGAAGCCGCAAAGGGCCGCTCATTGGAGAGGTACTTCTCCAGGATCCCCTGCACGCTCTCCGCGGCGCTCTCTGGGTTGGCGAAGCCCTCGAACATGGTCCTCGGTCCCAGTTCCGCCATCCGCCTGTCTTGGGCCAAACTGTCCACATCGTAATGCGTTTTTGAACACCTATTCTTTCATTTCAGCAACCTCATCTTGGTTCCTCAAAGGCGGAGAAGAATCTCGTTCAAACCTTCGCCCATCCAACCCCCGCCATGGCGCTGCACCAGCTGCGGGCCCTTGCGGTTCACGGAGTATCCGTCCAGCAGCGCCTGCAGGTCCTCCCTGGCCGGTGCCTCAAGCATGGAGGCTGCAAAGACAACACGGGACGCTGAAGGAATTAGCAACCTTTATGATTCATGATCGGGATTCTCATTAAGGCAACAATGACCCTCTCTTGTTGTTTTGATCATGGGGAGACACAGAAGAAGCCACTACTCAAAGCCGTGCATTTGGGCCCATGTCGTGTTACGGTGATTGTGTTGCATTGTTTTTGAAACTCCAAAGCTTTTGCTTGGCCTATTGCAGGGCGAGGTCGAAAGTTGAAGAATTTCGGATCCGGCAGGGAGTTGCGCAGAAACTATACGGTAATGTTAGTGAGTTGACATGCCGTAGTTTCCTTTCCGTGGCTTTATTTGCATGGTCAGGTGTAAGTGTCATCTGGTATTTAGAGACGCCAAGTATATTCTGGCAGATTGGGCTCTGATATGATTGGGAGTGAGGCTAGCCCTGTGCTGGAGTATGGCAAATGCAAAAACGTTGATTTGGCACGGTTGCACGATCCATTAGAGACAACACCAGCAACGACTCCCTGTCTTGCCACAGAGTTTCTGGCACCCTGTTTGAGGGAATCAACCAATGAACACCTCAAGCCCCAAACTCACGCACACCCCTCGCCCCTCGCCCTTGGCTGCCTCCGTTTCATCAGCTGTGCCCATGGTAAACTCCCCCTCGAAAGGCAGGATCTTCTTGACCTGCCCGAATGCCAATCCTTCTTTCATGGAAGATACGCGCAATGGACGCACCGGCGCCAGTGTGTGTGTGTGTGTATGTGCTGCTCTGTGCTGCCAGCTTGTTTACACTTCGGCTCTTGCTCGAACGGAGTAAAATCCCAAAAACATGCCGCGAATGATTGGCTTCACGAGCACACCAAAGCAAGTCTAATCAGGAGCATGTCCCGAAAGCAGTTTTCGGTCTGATGCTACAAACGGTTTCAGATCACACGAACTCCCGCTTGAATTTCAAGCAAAACAACGTGCAATGGTGCGCGATCTTTCTCAAAAGATGCCATCACCACCACCACCACCACCACCACCACCACCACCACCACCACCACCAACAACAACAACAACAACAACAACAACAACAACAACAACAACAACAACAACAACAACAACAACAACAACAACAACAACAACAACAACAACAACAGTCGGCTTTCGGCCTTGGAGGGATCCTTCAGCTCCAGCTGCGCCAGCAACTCCCCGGCCGACACGATGCTCCCGGCGGACAGGGCATGACGGATCTTCCCTGCCTGCCCGTTGTCCCGTCGGCAACGGCAGAAACGAGCTGGCCCAAAGAAAGAGCACCGCCACACATCTTTCAGAAACGTGGGCTGACGCTTGTGGAAAACTTGCTGAAGAGGGTTTGCCAAACACTCTGGGCTGTGGTGCTTTGTTCATGGTAAAATGGCAAGCCTTTGTGTGTGTGTGTGTTTGTATGTTGTGTTGGGCTCGTGGCTTTGGAACTAGGCTTGATGTCCTTCAAAGCGGAGGACAAGCCTACTGAGCATGAGGGTACAGCATGACGAGAATTAGCCCCAAAACGGCACGGGGGGAAAAAAAAAGAAGTCTTTGAGTCTCTACAGCCCAAAGTTGGCAGGAAAGAAATTCGACGAAAGTTGGTTCCCCGCTTTAGCTCATGTCAAGGCCTGCAGCCCTTCCTGCAAAGGCCTAAGCTTCTGACTCCTGGGATTTTGAGCTTCAGGCCTCAGGCGACTTGATGGCCATGATCATCTTCATGGCTTCCAATTCCTGATGAAACGCAAAAAGTCCCCAAGCCTCCAGCGGGTTCAGATGTTGGAAAGACACTCAAGGCTGGGTGTCAAGGGTCCCCCGTCCCCTCATATTCCCAAGTGAAATCGCGCGCCGCCTCAACCGACCCATGCCGGACGAGGCTCCACATAGGTGTCGCCCTTTGCAATCTCTGTTCCCTCCTGGCAGGCAAAGCCAGAAGCGGAGATCTCTTTTCCTGAAACGACCACACCGTCTCACCGCTAGGCCGGTCTCTCTCGCGCACATGGCAAGCTCCTCGTGCAAATAGCGCACCACCTTGCCGTTCACGTCGGAGCGCAGCTCAGAGGGGTCGTACACGGTGGGCACCATCATGGTCTGGGCGCCGATGATCAGCCGCAGACCCAGTGCCTGAAAAAAAAGACGCCCAAGGTCCATGCGGACTTCTCCATGCCACTCATCCTTTTCTGCAAGCTACGGTTCCAGATCAAAAGCCAGGCTTGGTAAAACACGAGAAGATCAACGCGTACATGTAACATGTAACAAGCTACCTTTGAAACCCTCTAAGCCTTCAACCCGCAAAGTCATTGTAACATCTGTCTGCGCGTCAAGGCCCCCAAGGCAACCCTGCTCCCTTGCCTCAGCCCATGCCGCGATGAAATGAGTTCCAAGTGCTGGCCACCCCAAGCCTTTCAGAGAATCCACTTGTGAGCTTTCCCGGCCTCATTTCTCACTTCCCCCCGGCCACCCCAAACCGCCTCCTCTTGGCCCTTGACCTGCTGGCTGATCTTGCCCACGCTCACGTACAGGGATCCGTCCGGCTGCTCCCGCACCTTGGCGCGAATGGTCTTGCCGTTGACGGTGAGCGAATAGAGGTCCGGCCGCGAGCGCGACACGTAGAACCTGGTGGGGGGGACTCTCTCGCTGTTTATCCCTGTCTCTGTTTCCCCACTCTCTCTGCGTCTCTCTCTAGCTCTCTCTTTCCCTCCCTTTCTCTCCCTCTCTCTCCCGCTCTCTGTCGCTCTCCCGCTCTCTCTGCCTCTCTCTCTCTCTCTCTCTCTCTGTCGCTGCATGATCTACTGTCATGTCTTGCCTTCAGGAAACAAACCACAAGAGAGGAGTTCTTGTTCATGTATCAGTTTCTCGCAACGATTCCATGTAGGGTTGCGATTTGGTCTTGGGTGGTTGATGCAGAAATCAGACTAAATACAACAAAATGGGTGTGGCTCAAAATTAAGCAGCAGGGGTTACGCAGGTCTTAGTCTTTGATTCCATTTACCAAGGTTTCATTTTGGCACATTTTTCTGAGCCACAGCCAAATATCAAGCAAGAAATCCATCCAGCTGCATGACGCAAATACGATAGAGCCGCTAGGGTGATGGCTGCCACATAACAAACCAATGCAGCTTGGGCATGTCATGCATAGCTATCTATCAGCACACATGTTCTATGCCCTGGCTCCAGGTGTTTGGGTCCCAGCAGCGAGATTATTGTGTGCTTGAAGAGAAATGCTGATTCAGATCCAGACCAAGGAGGGCCATGGAAAGGTCATAGATGATTGATGGCCCCTAATGACCCCTAGAAGAAAAACTACGCTCACTATATGAGAGCGGACGAAAGTACTTTTTTGGCTCGCAATCATTGGTGGGAGCTCGGCAGTTCCGGCCCAGAAGTTGCAGCCTTGCAGCTGAAGTGCAATGCACGAAGTACTTTGGCAACTCCAGCTCAAAATTCACAAAACTTCAGTACAAGCGCGGTGCGCAAAGCACACTTTGGCGGCTCCAACTCGGAAGTCGCAACTTTTCAGTACAAGTGAGGCATGCGAAGTGCCATTTGGAAGGGTCCCCAAATATGTTGCGCAAATGAACTTTTGAGATACGCCCTCTAGCCGGGCCAAGAAAAGCCAAGAGAGCCCTTAACTATGTGCACGACACCACATCCTGTCCAAGGAAAGGCACGAAAACTTCTTGTCATCGTAGGTAATCTCAATCGGGAAGGAGACCAAAGCGTCTGTGTCCTCAAAGCCCAAAGCAAATGGCATCACAGCTGGCTGCAGATCCTTCTGGGGCCTGTGCTGGGAGTGGTAGGCTACAAGTCCTCAACCTGCATCCAAGTCAGGACAAGCGTCGACAGCCTGCACTAAATCAGCTCACACCGAGGCGCATCCCTTCTTCACCCCAAGGCCGTGCCCCTCAGTGATCTTGACCTCTGAATCACCTGGCCCTCCAAGAAAGCATGGCTTCAACCAGCTATGCCCATCCACCCCATCCACCCCTCCTTCCCCCACCGCCCATGAGACGATGCGAGGCGCCGTCTTGCCCAGCAGCACCAGCTGCCCCTTCTGCATGGAGCTCACCGCCTCGCTGCACCGCGACTTGCAGCTGGCGAAGGCCCGGAACACCTCAAGATGGCGACTGGGGAGAGGGGGCGAGGTTCGTGGAAGGGAACCAGGGAGACCGGTGAGGGCTGTTGGACGCGCCGGACGAGCTCCTCACAGTCGCAATCCAAACCTGGTACTAAAATGGTCTTCCCAGGACCATGTACAGGATGAAGAAGGCGGCCGCAGCTATTTATGGTTGGGATCGTCCCTTACTAACCTTCTTCTGCCCGGGTTTGGATTGTGGCCACATGCCACTGCAGCTTGGGGCTTTAGCTCCGAATGTTCCTGATTGGCCCAGCTGGGCTTACAGTACACCTGCGCCACACGTGACAGACGCCACCCAAAACCATGCAATATGTCCCAAAACCTGGAAGGCAAGCCGAAATCGCCAACAGGCTGGGATAGGGGCATGAGCATTTCACCTTTCGCGTTTTTTTTGGGCTGACCCAGGGAAACGGCTTTGCCGAAGTGACTCACACTTCATTCTCTCCCGAGGCGCTGCGGCATAGAAGACCACCTCCATGGTGCCCAAGGAGGGCAAAATGGCCTTGGAGGCAATGAGCCCATCTAGCCACATGGTGTCGATGGTGTTCTCCCGGTACTCCTCACGAGACTTGGGGTTGCTTCGGCCGCTCGAGTTGCCTTCCATGCATGTCGAACCAGGTGCTGGCTGGATCCGAAAGTTACGCCAACGTTGCAACGCATCGGCCTTGGTCTCGATGAGATCCACCAGGTAGTCCACCGGGTGGCGAATGTCTCCGGAGATGTCCAAGTTCATCAGTGCGAATCGGAGACTCTTCCTGGCGGCCTCCCGGTTGGGGCCCTTCGCAAAGATGTGGCCAAACCTGGCCATCGCTTGGCACAGAACGCACATGGAGGAAAACAAAGAAGAAAGACGAAACACGCCTCCTTCGGTTCGCAATCTGCTGAGAAAGACTTGTGCGCTGGTCGCTATGAAAAGGGTCTCACTAGACTGCCAAAGTCTTTGCTGCCATTCACTGTTGGCTCTGGGCTGTGTCTTGGCTGAAGGCTGCTGGTTCACGATTTTGAGTGCTGAGAAGTGTTGCTGCCGGGCAGCTGGGAATCCGCAAACTCGTGGATGCCGCCCTTCAGGCCAACACTGAAGTAGCCCCAGCAGTCGCCTGGACAAGCCAAATCAATATCAAAAGCAGTTGCCGCGGGCACCTGGAAAGCTTGCTACAGTACGTCTACCACGGCAATGTTCGCACACGCACACCCGCAACCCGCAACCGCACATGCCTGGCAGGTGCGCTCAGAAGGGAAATTCTGATGGAGGAAGCCCATTTCCCTTCTGCATGCAAGCTGCCAGAGCTCTGGAAGCGGATGCTGTTGATCTTGCCGCTGGTGGGCTTGAAGCCCTCGTCAGGGTTCTCCGCAGTGATGCGGGAGGCGCAGCAGTGGCTGGTGATGGGGGGGTAGTCGACCGCGAAAAAGTCGATCTTGGAGTTCACCGTGGGGTCCATGCCTCAGCCAGTGTCGCCACCTTTTTTGGTGTTGCTGTCGCTGGTACTGGTGTATTTGAACGCCAAGCAATAGACGTTCTGTTTGTTTGTTGTTTGAAGGGCATGCTGCAATAAATACAGCACGCGCGCAGTGTGTATTTGGGATGGCAGAACCAAGCGATGCCCAAAATGCCTGCGAAGACTGTGGAGGGGCTTCTGTACGTGAGTCTTCGCTCAGCAATATGGCGATCAACCCATGCCAACCTTGATGCATCTACTGAGCAGCAGAAGCTGCGTTATGTTCAATGTGTCACCCCAATACTCCGAAATGATTTGGGCAATTTCCAATCCATAAACAAGTTAAGTGGACATCTGAGCATGTGATCAACATTAACAGTATGTGTCAAAACTAGGGACCCTCTCAAAGAATTACTGTCCTTTTGCTGCTTGAAAGGGACCAAGAAGAGGGCTGGCTTTGACATCTCCTGTTGTGTCTCAGGCGCCATAGAAGCGCCGGATGTCCGGGACGTTGTACAGCGGCACGCCCATGGCGATCTGCAGCTGCGTGGCTGGCATGTTCACCCCGGTGATCGACTCCGTCACGGGGTGCTCCACCTGCCTTGAGCAAAAAATGGCTCTAACACTCTAGGTGAACGGCCTGAAAAGGACTCTCTCTCAAAACAGGGGTCCCCCAAACAGGTGGTTTCCTTTGGTGTCCTTTTAAGAAACCAAAACCCCCAACTAAACTGCAAAATTGCTAAAAGTAATGTGGAATATTTAAGGGTTCAAAACAGCTCATACCGTACGGAGTGGCTCTCGGCCGAGTACCCGTGCCAGGTATTGCGTGTGTGTGTGTGTGTGTGTGTGTGTGTGTGTGTGTGTGTGTGTGTGTGTGTGTGTGTGTGTGTGTGTGTGTGTGTGTGTGTGGGTGTGTGTGTGTGTGTTGTGTGGTTTTGCTTCGGTTCCTCCTCACATTGATCCCCTGAATATCATGCCTAATCAAAGACATCTCCGAGCTCTGCCGACCCAGCCAACTGACACAATTTGAGGTCCCTCTCACGAAGGGAAAATCGCCAACTGCCAGTTTCAGCTTGCTTCAAAGCGGACTGCAACGATTATTCCCCCGCCTGCCTAGCTCAAACAACGAAGCAAAGAAAAGTCTAGACCGGCCTCATGCCATATACCATATGCCAGGGCGCAACCGGGGGTTCAGCTCCAGGAAGCAGAAGGTGTCGGTGGCCGGGCTGTAAAGATACTCCACAGTGCCGGCGCCCCGGTACTGCACCAGCGCCGTGAGGCGCATGGCGGCACGCTCCATCTCATGGAAGACTTCCTACAGATGCTGAAGTTGAAGTTGCAGTTGCGGACACCCTGTTTGAAGGGTTGCTCAAGGGCCAAGATCAATTAAACTGCAGAAAAAGGGGTGTGCCGAAAATATATATATATTTTTTGGTCTTGCTGGTGTCGGTGGTCGCGGAGGTTCTGCTGCGCAAATCAGTGATTGGGAGGCCTGGTGCTCAAATGGCCATGACGCCACCAAGTGGCCAAAGTGGGTTTGTCAGTTGGTTGCGTGCCTTGGCATTCATTCGGTTGTCCAAAGTGCTCACACATCATCCTGACAACTTGTCAGTCCTGCTGCACAGGGCATGAACACAAAGAGCAGCTTTCTGGTGGCTGGAGCAGAGGCAGTCCAGGACAGGTCGTGTAACGGGCCCATATAAAAGGCGATAGGTTTATATAGGTTTGCCATGAATCAGCTGATGGCTGGCCTCTAAAGAGCACATCAGTTCACCCGCCAAAGCAGGCCGCTCCCCGCTCCCGCGGCTCCTTCTTCGCAATGACGGGAGGACCCTCCTCAAAAATCTTCTGAAACCTGGCACAAAGGCACCGGTTGAGAAACGCACGATAGTCACAGAAGCACCGGCCCGCCCCTGCAAAACAGGCTCTTGGAGACTTGTTTTTGGCTGTAGCGCTGCAACCCATCCAACCCCAATTGTTTTGAATTAACCCGGATGGATTCGGGCATGTTTCCCCCAGTGAAGGATCCCTTTTAAATGGATGGGACCCCTGCTTTTATGCACCAAATCGCCAATCCTGGTTCCCAACCTTCGCAAAAAAGAAAACAAGGGGCACGCGTGAGTTCCCACCTTCGCTGCGTGGAGCAATCGCGGCCGTTCAGCGCCAGCGTGTTGCCGTACTCGTCACCTAAAATTTGGATCTCCAAGTGCCGCGCCTGGCTCGCGCCGAAGGCGGCCAAAATGGTCGAAACCCCCGCTGTTTGTGTCAGACTCTCCCCAACCAGGATGTCACAAGTTCGAGTGGTCCTGCTCTGCATGCCACACATATCGTTGCAATACTGCACCATCACGGCGAAAAGCCGGCGCACCATTCTCCACAAGAACAACAAGCGGAAACTGCGAAACTGCAAACTTTGTCCAGCAGCCCATCCCCTCTCGCAGCCTTGCAGGGACCCACCCTTGTGCCCGAAGCCTTGGAGACCATCTTCATGAGGAAGATGGGCGAGCCCACCACCTCGGTGGCCACGTTCGTGTAGGCCACCTTCAGCTCCTCATGTGGTCAAAGGTGACATGCAAAAAAGTGCCGAAGGTTGAGACCAGAATGCGATGCGCAAATCGCTCAAACATGAAAAAACAAAGACCCAGCCGCAAGTGCCAAAAAGGCTTTGCGCCCCTTTCTGGTGAGTTTAAAAAGAAGGAAACAGCCGTCAAACTCATCTCGGCCCCCGAAAATCTTCCGAAACCGAAACGCACCCCCCAGTCGGGCCGCCGGTCCGCGCGCCCGTCCTCCATGTTGGTGGCCTTGCGGATGCCCTTGCCTCCGCCGCCCTCGGAGGCCTTCACCATGATGGGGAACCCGATGGACTCCGCCCGCTTGCAGGCATCCTCCGCGCTGGTCACCATGGCCTTGTCGAAGATCTCCTGAAAAGGAGAAAAAAACAAAAATGGGTGTGTGGGTGACCAGGTGACCGGGTGACTGGGTGACCTAGGTGTCTCATGTTGCTTGGGGCTTTGTGCACGTGTTGCTTGCTGATTCATAGGCCCCCCCCCCCCGCCATTCCCCCCTCCCTTTGGGCGCGCGCCTTCGGAACCTCGCCCTCCTCTGTGAGCTGGCAAGTCAGGCCGTCGCCGCTCCAGGGGATGCTGGGCACCTGGATTCCCAAAATTCCAAGGGTTCCTTGTCGATACAAAAGCCGAGCATGTGCTGCCTGGGTTGTGATGCTTGTGATTCTGATTGTTTAACTGATCGTGTTCTGTTGCTTGTGTCCGGGGGAAGGAGTCCACATTGACAAAAACAAAACTGTCTAGACTGCCCCTTCGAACTCGACGTCGACACATGCGGCACTTTGGAGGTTGTGGATAAATTGAGCAATCATCATGCTTCCAGGAACACAGCTGTTCATTTCAGGATTGATGAGTCCGCTCACGCAAATGTTGAGGCTCAAGAAGTCACCACATTTCATTGTATTGTGTCTCCCAACAAAGAACAGGGGAATGAGGCTCAAGGACCCAATAAAACCTCGTGTTGGGGTTGGCGGTTTCCTCCAGCCGCGGGCTCCACGATTGCTCCCACCTTCGCCGTCTGCGCCAAGATGTTGGCTGCGATCTTGTCACCGAGCGCGGCCATGACGCCTGGGCTCTCTTTCTGTTTCCACATGTTCCATTCCGCAATGTCGCAATGCTTGCCCCCAGTTCATCGCGCAAACTTCGCACTAAGCACGTTCAATCCTGTTCAAATAAACCTGGCAACGACCTTCTTCCTGGGCTCTTACTCCTTTTCCACTCAAGGATCCGTGGGAAAAAGCATGTGTGCACATCCAGGTGCGCACAAACTGGTCCGAGTTGTCCAAATTGTAGAGGGTTGTCCCTTTTGGTACCTACTTTGACTTTGAAAGCCAAAAAGAAGCCATGTGTTTGACAGCCCCTCTTCTTTTTTTTTGCCGCTTTTGCTAAAACAACACCAACACTGTTGACTGATAACCCCAACACCCCATGCGTCTCGTGTGAATTTCAAACGGTCTCCCAGTCTCTCCGCCTGAGGGCGGGCCGATGAAGGTGATCCCCATCGCTTTCAGCGATGCCGGCAGCTTGGGGTTCTCGCTCGCATGGCCCCAGCCCGGCCACACGGCGTCCACCTATGGAAATCGCCAAAAACAATAGAACATAAACCCAGGTGCCTCCCCATATTGCTCCGAGTTTTGGAGACATACATGGATTTGCCGCCGAAGCCACCCAACCTTTTGCAAGCCTTACTCTGCAGAACCAAAGGAGCTTGCTTTGTCAAGTTCCAGGCCCGGAGGTTGAGTCCCTATCCTGCCTGCTGCTCCTTTGCGATTTTGCAAATGAGGTCCACGTTGGCGTAATTGTTGATGTTCTTCCTAGCACTTCTGAAATGACCGATTCGTTTTTCAGGCCACCAGAGCTGAAGTAAAGCGCCCCCTTCCAAAACGGTTCTTCACAAAAATTAAAGAAGAAAAAAAAAGTAATCAATAAAATAAGAAGAAGAAGAAGAAGAAGCAGAGGTTGGCAGAGAGAAGTCGAGGGGCCCGGAGGGCACCTCCACGAAGGAGTCCGCCAGGCGGATGAACTCCGCGTTGGCGTTGAGGTCATCTTGGGTGGCCATGGCCACGAAGGTGATGAGCTGCTCGGAGCCGAACTCCGTGAAGGTCCAGCGCCGCATGGACAAAATCGCCTGACATCCGGAATCCGAGGCTGGCACGGATGGCTTTGGGCAGGAACAGACATGCAGTGGCAGATTTTGGCCAGAAAGGAAAAACCAGCGCTTCACACAATGATAGGCTTCAGCGGTGCGTCTTTACTCAGGACCCTTTTGAGAGGAAAGGCGCGGAGCACGCACACTTCAGCCTAACTTTCTACAAGAAAATCAGTTGAGGGTGGACCACAACCTGTTCTTCAGGCATGTTGGGGAGGATTGTTGAAAGTAATCCCAAAGCGAGGTTTGCACAATGTTTGCGTGGAGCCACAGCAACACGACCGGGCGTGCTTTATCAAAGCCCACATGTGCAAGATTGTGCATGTCTTCGCGTGGAAGGCCACAATGCGGGCTCACAGCAGCAAAATTAGAACTACGAAAGCCGGAGCCTTCACTGCCGCCATGCCATTGTTGGAGATCAGGATCTTGCGGATGACGCGCTTGCCCTCCCGCTCTTTGACGTAGGTGGCCAGCGGATCGAGGTTCATGGCAGCCAACTCCCAATTGCCAACTGGGACTGGTCCAACGAGGAGTGAACACCCTGCTTCTGCACTAATGCTTGAACCCAAGTCGGCGCAGCCCCATCCTCGACACCGGCACCCGCCTTTGAACCAGCAACTGTGCCCGCACTTCCTCAAAGAGCGACAGATGGTAACAGTCTCTGCCTGCCCTGGTGGGCTGCAAACCCACTTGGCTCTGAGACACCTGACCGCTGCAGCGAACCAACCCGAAGCGATTTGGTAATACCCCGCATCTGCCCCCTACTGACAGGTCCACAAAACTGATCGGATCGATCAAAGCCCTGCTGAACACTTTCCAGCGAATCACGCCTGAGCCCAAGCACGGCCCGAAGGCAGGGGCGCACAGCGCCTCGACTGCACGAGAAAAGAATCGGCGCTCTCCACCAATTTGGCAAGGAGCAAAGCTTCACTGTACGGAGTACGGAGACCATTTTTGTTCAGCCTTGGCTTCAAACTGGAAAACGTGGAAGCAGGATGGTTGCTCGTGCCTCAATCCACGCAGGGGCTCCCTATCACCAAACACTGGAATGGCAACTGGGGGAACTAGCAGATTGGAACAAGGGGCAACCTCGGAACACCTTCCGCAGGCGAAAACTCAAAGGGTCCAAGAGGTGGCCTTTGCCGGCAACAATACCACCAAATACAGCAAGCTACAGCCACCCGATTGACAAGGTTTCGCTGATTCCTCGGGAGGCATGGGAGATATCCTCTGGCCGTTTCACGAAAAAAGCACCCAATCTTCAGTGATGCCACACCACCATGCACGTTTGCTGGCTTGGTCCCAAAGCATTTGTTGCTCCTCCAAACACAGCAAACAAGGGCCTGCAATAGTAGGACCATAGATGAAACCATTCTACTGCAACCTTCGGGGACGCTAGGTCACTAGGAATCCAAGATGAATACTGAATCCATTGGATAAAGTTTGAATGTTCCAATAACCCCGCCCGCCAATCTGAGCAGAGGACACACTGCTGATCACTTGCCATTGTTTGTCGAACAGCAGCCCTCGTGCGCGTCTGTTGATGTCCAACAGCAACAGCTCAGGGTCGCCACTTTCTCTTGAAGGCATTTGACCGCCATCTGTAAATCATCCGCCACAGCTCCTTAACAAGGTTTGCCAGGTATCAGGATGCTAAAAAAAAAAAGAAGAACATACGGCGTGCCTACATCCCACTCATCCGGAGGATTGTGGATGGTTCAATGCAATCCACTAAACAACGGGATCCTGCGTGGCGACTGAGTCACCGCGCCATGCTCCCGGCCTTGGAACATGTGGGATGCGGAGTGCTACTTCCTCTTCCGCTGTTGCCGTTCTATTGTCGCATTTTCAGATCCACCCTTTCTACCCAACGCACACCCGGCCAACATCACAGCAGAACAAAACCTGGCAAAGCACCGAGTCTCCGAATTCTTAATATGGCTTGAAAAGAAAACACAAGCCGCCCACATTCGATGGCATGATCGCCTATTTCCCAAAAATTTGGACCTCTGAAGATGGCTTCATTTTGGTATTCCTTGCGCCATCCGAAACCTTCCCCAAGTCAAAAATGGAAACCAACGCAGCCCAAACCCTCGGCCCTTGTCGCATCTTGGGCTCCGGCGCCGCCGAACTCGAGTCGGATCACCAAGACCGAATGTGCATAGTCTGCGATGTTAGCGCATGTGTGGTGTGGCTCCTCCAGCTCTAGTTGATGTTTCGCATCCACAGGTCCCGACTTGGCGGCTTCAGTCTGAAAGAGGTTGAAAGAGTCTCCATTGTCCCCCTTTGTTTTGAACCTTCTTTGAGCTCCGAATCGGGGAACTCTGCAGGGCCCAGACCGGACTGCAATGATTCCCTGTCCTAAGCGACCTACTATCTTGGACACATGTTTGTTCAGGGTGAACAGCATGGCAAATTAAAAACCGAGCAGGCTGCAGGATCCCAAAACATGTGGTTGCAAATGTGGGCAAGTCAGTCAAAACAATGTCTGCCATACGTTCCTGACAAAGTTGTTTTTCCATCAAACAGCTGCCTCAGCGACATTGCCTCTTGCGGAAAGGCTTCCGGAAGCCACATTGCGACTCGTGCCGAAAGTTGGATAACAGGTATTTTGTGTGTGTGTGTGTGTGTGGGGTGGGTGGTTTTAGATTGCGCACGTGTGCGTGCGCCTGCGTCTGCGCAAGTGCAGGGGTGCGCAGGTGCGCGAGGGTGCGGGTGTGGGCGCGGGTGCTTGCGTGGGTGCATGCATGCGTGCGTGCATGCGTGGTGGGTAGGTGAATGGATGCGTGGGTGTGTGTGTGTGTGAGAGAGCGCGCGTGCGCCTGCGCCTGTGCATATGAATAGGTCGCTGCGCGCGTGGGTGCGTGCAGGTCAATGTGTGGGTGTGTGTGAATGTGTGTGAATGTGTGTGTGTGCGTGTGCGTGCGCATGTGTGTGCCCAGGTGTGTGTGTGTGTGTGTGTGTGTGTGTGTGTGTGTGTGTGTGTGTGTGTGTGTGTGTGTGTGTGTGTGTGTGTGTGTGTGTGTGTGTGTGTGTGTGTGTGTGTGTGTGTGTGTGTGTGTGTGTGTGTGTGTGTGTGTGTGTGTGTGTGTGTGTGTGTGTGTGTGTGTGTGTGTGTGTGTGTGTGTGAGTGGGTGTGTGTGTGTGTGGTGTGTGTGGTGTGTGTGGTGTGTGTGTGTGGTGTGTGAGTGTGTGTGT
>CAUJNA010003234.1:630572-705572 GCA_963377175.1 Effrenium voratum
GGGTGGGTGGGTGGGTGGGTGGGTGGGTGGGTGGGTGGGTGGGTGGGTGGGTGGGTGGGTGGGTGGGTGGGTGGGTGGGTGGGTGGGTGGGTGGGTGGGTGGGTGGGTGGGTGGGTGGGTGTGGGTGGGTGGGTGTGGGTGGGTGGGTGTGGGTGGGTGGGTGTGGGTGGGTGGGTGTGGGTGGGTGGGTGTGGGTGGGTGGGTGTGGGTAGGTGGGTGTGGGTGGGTGGGTGTGGGTGGGTGGGTGTGGGTGGGTGGGTGTGGGTGGGTGGGTGTGGGTGGGTGGGTGGGTGGGTGGGTGGGGGTGGGTGGGTGGGTGGGTGGGTGGGTCGGTGGGTTTAGGGCGCGGGGGCAGGGGGATTTTGGGGGTAACCCAACCTTTTGGAGTGGTACTGCTCAATCATTTGGACACCCAATCCACATACAACGCGAAATGCTCACAACACACCGATGGCCTGAGATGAGGCTATCCGGAGCAGCTGGCTCCGGCCTAAAGTTCGCAAGGAAGTCAGCGGCGCCTCTCGGCCGATGGTGGAAGCCGATCGCACACCCCTGGGCAAAACTGGTGTTCAGCTCCGCTTGTAGGTTTTACCAGACCGCCAGCTATCGACCGATCGCAGAGCGGGAAAAAATATCACCTGCACGCTCCCCAATCTTTATGCATGGGTATGTTCCTTCAAAGGAGTTTGAACCCCCACCAAAATCATATGTGTGTGTGGGTATCCTTTTGGCTTCCCTTTAAATTAAGGTTAAAACAAAATGCCTGGAACAACAAAACATGGGACAGTGCTTGACGAGCTCACCGAAGGAGCAAAACAATGGAAGCTTCGGCCCAGGACCAGGCTTTGGACTTAGCTCAAGGGCACTGCGCCCAGAGCCAAAGGGTACTGCAGACCTTTCTTTGGCGAACAGACACCTAACAAAAAATGAGGAAGTAAGAGTACTGGGCAAGCAAAAGAGGCTTCACAGAGCTACGGGCGCAACATGCTCCCAGCTTTACCTGCACAACAGCAGTGAGTTCCCCTCTGATTTGGCGGGCAATCAATGCGCTCCTCTTGAAAATTCTCTCGATGTTGAACCATTCGAAGGACTCTCCACCAAAAGCCTGCCCAAAAAAATGTTGAAACCATAGGTGGCCTTTCGGAAAAAATCGATGGCGCTGGTAAATGGAAGAAACCCCACAAAAACCAGTGCCATCTATTTTTAATCAAACTAACCTAAAAGGGACACCTATGGTTGAAACTTTGAGGATACCCCTTGCTTGGGTGTTAAAAAAGCCGCCGCCTTCGGGTTGGTGTGCCCTAAATGGACGAGACTTGACCCCCGGAACCGCTGAGGCGCCAGCCCAGCGTGTGCCGAGGTTCTTGTGAGAGCGCCGCGCTTGGATCTCCTGAAAGCGTGGGGCAGAAGGTGGACCCCAGATTACACAAACCAACCAGTTTATTCATATTATTCAGTTTGGGGGAGTAGACCCCAGATTTTCTCAACCCCTATGTATTAGGGGGTGTACCTAAAACGTGGGGGGAATCAGGCCACGTTTGGAGGGGAACACACCCCTTATTCATATACTGGGGTTGATTAATATGAGCAACATTAGGTTGCCAACTCCTTCGACTTCGAAAATGCATCCGCGATCGGAGGAAAGGAACCCAGCGCAGTTTGTGATTTCCATGGTGCTTCCTATGAGGGACTTTTACAAAGTGCGGCGTCCGTAAGATTTGCCTTTCAAAGACAAAGACAACGACCAGGGAGCCCAATTTTAGGACACATCCAAACATGATGAAATCCCCCCCTTCGCAGTGCAAAAAGCAAGGTAGAGACAAGCAAACAAACTCATGCTGACGTGGTGGTCGGTTTTCGGTCCGAGGCGATCTAATGGCCGCCTTTGGATTTTGTCTGCACGTCAAGGAATTAGAAGGGTCAATAATTTATACTTTGGATGGTGTCTAAAGCGAACCCATTCACCGAGCCTTTTTAGGGATCTCTGATGTTAGGAAACACGCATTTGCCCTCCCTCGTAGTGAACGACACAAAAAATACTTCAGCACTAGGTGGTATGCCTACCTGCTTGTCCACACCCCAAGCCACTACTTGGTCATGTGCCAAATTCAAGCATCGGTGTCATATATATTGGTCCTGTTCTCAGCTGTTCCAAACGAGTCCTTGAAGTTCGGCTTGTGCCCGACCAAAGTTCGCTGGTCAGCAAGGAAGCTTTCAACGCCCCCAGATGGTCCCTTCAAGCCGACTCAGCCAGTTGAAAGGATTTCCCATTTGGGGTATGGGTCAAACTTTTGCACCACCAGGAAGGATATGGACCGCACTTCTTTGCATGTCCTTGTTTGCAGTTTTTACTTTGGGGTCAGTGGTTCTTTCTGACCCGCGCATGTCGAGTTCCTGTTCAGCCGAACATGGGAACTGGAGATGGCCATCCGCTGCACGCGTGTTGCTACCCCAAAGAAGCGGGTCCCACCAAACGGCCAAAACCCGCGGAAGGCGACGAACCCAAACAGAAACAACTCGGTGAAAACACACAAAACTCCGAGAACGAAATGGCAAGAAACTGAAAACACAAAACAAATGATTAGAAAAGAACCAAACACACACCAACAAACACATGAGATCAAAAACAAACAAACAAAACTTCAAGACCCACACTTTCCCAAGAAAACCGAAACAAAGAAAGAGAGAGAGAGAGAGAGGGAAAAACACACACACACACACACACCCTCCCACCCACCCCCAAAACAAAAAAGGGAGGAAAAAACACGACGAGCCACAAACCGACCGGCCGGACGCGTTCCGCGGTTCTCGCTCGCGCCTTGCGCATCTCCTGCAGCAGCTCGCGGCGCTGCTGCTGGCACCAGCCCTCGTCCCGGCCTATCGATGACATCGCTCGCTCGGAGACGGGAAGCGGCCGATCGAAGTTACAAGCAGGGGGGGTAGTAATCTGTGGTGTGATTCGGGCACGAGCCTGTGCCCAGGCAATGGGTTAGTTGGGGTAAACAAGCCACAAAAGAAAGGTTCCCCAAAAGCAAACCAATCCCCGGTCCCAAAGATCAGGGTTTCCCACACACCAGAGAACAACAACCAAAGGAAAACAAACCAAACAAGAAAAGGGTTAACCCGCAACCTTGGTCGACAACAGGCCGCACGACTGGTCCCTACCAACCTGGCGGCGGCCCGAGGTCTCTTTCTCCCCCGAGATGCCGTCGGTCGACGCAGGGGTTCGGCGACGCCCATTCGAGGCGCGACGGAACCCAAAACTTGAGCCAAAATACCACAGGTCGGTCACTAACGCGACGTTCCTGATGATGATATGAACCATGGCTAATCACACCCCCCTCACGAGGAGCCCGTCATATGACGGGTGGAGCGTGCCATTTACTGATAGGATTTAACTGCTCGCATGCGTCCGCAAACAGCTGGACACTACCGCCGTCAGCGGTGGAGCAAACCCACAAAGGCAGTTGCGCGACATCCCGGGCATTAAATTCCCGCCACCACCCCGAATTAATCGGGGTAACGCTGTCCAACATACCTTGTGGAAAAGTCCACATGACGACACTAGGTCACAACTGTTTGCATCAACAATGCAAGAAGTTTAATTCTTATCAGAAGCCATGAAATAAAAGATAACGTATGTCCATTAGTACCCTCGCCTAACGGCAAGAGGTACCCTGACCATGCGTACCTGAAAAATGCTTGAATTCCGCAAACCCGGGAGTAACCCCCCATCAGTTTGCTTTCCCTCTCACTCATACTGCTTCCGGATGAGCACGTCCAGCAGCTCAGCAGCGGTACGGGAGAGACATGACCTCCGCGCCTCAGCGGTCCGGGAGGAACATCACCACCTCCGCACCGCGCCGACCATTGGAGAACGGACGCAAGCCTATCGGCCGCAATCCTCGTGACTCAGCCTACCGGCTATCGTCACGTCTCCTCCGGTCACGTCCGCCCCGCGCACGGTCCCTATCACGATCCCTTTCGGATCTCCTGCGATCATCTCGCCTTCGATCCCGCTCCCGATCGAGTGAATCATCATCACGACGATCACGAGCATCGTCCCTCCTCCTGTCGCGATCATCCTCGCGCCGCGGACGATATCTGCGCCTCCTCGACTCTCTGGAATCCCTGGTGTCCACGGTCCTAACGGACCTCCGAGAAGGAGTACGGGAAACATCCGATTCCCTACGCCTCCTCCCAGATTGAGAGTTCGTCACGATCTGGTTGAGAGCTTCCAGTGCCGACGCGTCCTCACCATTTCTGATGAAATCCCTAACCTGCTTGTTCAGCACTCTGTTGGTGGAGATCGTCAAGAAAGCGTCCACCACCGAACTCTCAGGCAGCACCAGGAAGTGACCCTCCACCGGGCTCGCCGCGGCCCGCTCAGCAGACTGCAGCCGGATCTCCCCGCCTTCAGGCTTCTTTGCCATCGCCTTGGAGGCAGTCAAAGGCGCTACCGCATCCTTTGCCGAAGATCTGCATCCCCGCTAGCTTCTCTCGCTGCCGCACCTGGTCTGCTGTCGACGTCGCCAGGCCTCGTGGATGCCTCCCGCTTTGTCGACTCCTTCGCAGCCTCGTCGGGATCCCAACGGGACTTCCTTTCTCTCTTCTGCCCTTCGGCCGACCCGCGGCTACCGCCGGGAGCGTCACCTCCGCCTGTCTTCTCCTTCTTGACCTCAACCTTCGGTTCGGCCTGCTTCGTCTCCTTAGCCACAGCTTTTGGAGCCGGAGCACTCCTCGCCTCAGATGCCGAAGCAGCCTTCCCTTTCGGCTCTGCCTTAGGAACCGGGGTCACTTTAGCCTTGGCACTCGGCCTGGCCCCTTCAACCACCATCTCGGCCCAAGACTTCTTCGGCTGAGCTGCTGCTGCATCAACCTCCATCGGAGCAGGTCCAGCGTCATCCTTCGCCTTTGGGACGGATGGGCTACCGCCCTTACCGGATCCTTTACCCGGCACTTCACCTGACTTTGGTGGCGGGCCGGAAGGACTACCGCCCTTACCGCCCTTTTCCCCCTTTTTCCCTTTTCCTTTTCCGCCCTTGGGGACCGGCTCCTGCTTGGGACCAGGACCCGGCGCAGCATGATGCACCGATTGGAGTCCCTCGATGTCCACGATCAATGGTTCGGGTTGACGACCGTCAAGAACCGTCCTTACCCTTTCGTCGCTAACGTAGACGAATGGGTCACGGAATGGTGCGGGAGGCTCCGACTGTCCGGCACTGATCGCCTTCTGCACCTTGGCTATCGCCTCCTTCAACCTCTTCTTCTCATCATAGCCTGTCTCCGATACCATGTACCCCCTGAGCTGCGACATCAACGCATGACTCTCCAGGATGTCCACGTCCTTTCGATGGGTCGGGTACAATGGGGTCAGATGACCAGCCGCAGAACCAATCACGTATGCCATCGGAATATAGAATGACAAGTACGTGTCATGACGAGCGAACTTCCTAACGGAAGTCGTCATACGCCTACCCCACTGAGCAGCGTGTCTTGGGTTGGCCCGGAAGTACTCCGTGACCGACTCAAATCTATCGACTTGGTTGGTCTTGATCAGGTGCTTCGCCACCCACTTCTCCACAACGCATCCGAGGCCGAAATCCCGGACACATAGGAGAATTGGAAGAGCACCTTCGCCAGCTCATCCCACGCCGCATCGACACCTCCCTTGTCTTCACCAAGATAAGGGGGAAGTCTGATGCCGCTCTGCACCGTCATCCTTAGATCGGATGCCATTGAATAGGAAATCAAATTCCTCTTGATGACTCCGACCACTTCGGAGGGAATCCTCCTGGGCTTGAACTGCCCCATGGTCCTCACCCACTCCGGCACGATGTGGCACGTTTCGAAGTCCTTTTCCTCCGCGTTGGGGATAAAGTTCGGGTAAAAGACCGGGAGCGCGCACCCGGGACACAAGTGCATCCCATTCGGCATCAATTCTGCGCACCTCAAGCAGAACGTGGCAGTCACATTCAGCCTGATCTCTTCCCGTGATCGCCTGTGCTCTCCCCTAACGGGGGTGAAGTCACCGTAGTCCCATGCCCGATGGTACACTATCGTGTAATCATCGTACATATACGCCGCCTTCCAAGCCCCCATGTGGATCTCGTTCCTAACGGCAAGAGTCTTCCTTCTCGTCAAAAACACGGGTCCAACCAAGGACCAGTGCACCCGAAGATCCACCATTACCACCACGTACCTACCGGAGTAGTTCCGCAGCCTGTCCCTGACATACCACGAAGGCGATACCTCAGCATCCGGCGCCATGGCTCCCACAAGTGGGATCAGGCCCTCATCCTGCCTACCATCCCCAATGGTCTCGTACACATCGGGCCTCGTGATCAATATCTCGATCATGGCCTTTCCATTTCGCCTCACCCTTTGGAGCTGAACCGCCTTCCGAAAGTCCGAGAACTTCATGATGACGTATCCCACCATGGGGAGTTCATTCCAATGCATCTCATACATCAGAGATCCGCCAGGTGCATCTTCCTGAGTATACCTGTGCCTAACGGCACTGTAACTCAAGTCGCGTCCGATCCGCGTGTGCCTAACGGCAACCAACCTGGTGCTCTCCTTGAGGAGAACGCCATCCCCGTCGTACATGACCATGAGCATCGCCTCCACTTGCCCTATCGGGAAAGCTTTAAGCGTCGGAATGAAGAACTTCCAAGACATCTCAGCGTTCTCCATACCCGAAATCTCCTTCAGGAACCAGATGGCCTGGTCACTTTTCACCCAGTTTCCAGCCTCGCGTCCGGTCTCCTTCAGCACACGTTCCTCGAATAACTCCGAGACTCTCTTTGAATTGATGACCAAGCCGTCGAAATCGCACGAGAGCAGTCTCATCAACTCCTTCGCCGCCTCCCGTCCTGCAACAGTGCCCACGGTCTCCTCGTAGTTCGGGAGGTATTCACCCAACCTCGTCTTCGAGGGAACCACAATCTGGCAAGTGACGGCCTCATCAGGGATAACTCCCGTTTCCCTTAACTCCGGATTGATCTCTCGCCTATCGGCAAGATAATCCTCCTTCCCATCCAGTACCACAAGATTGTAGGTCATCTTGCTCGCCGCCCCACTAGGCCTGAACTTCCTGCTATCATCCAGCTGGTCAGGAGCAAAGGGTCCACTAGGGGCAGCTGCACTCATCAGAGGCGCTCCTCGCCCAGAGCAGAGGTGCTTCTTGTGGAAGTTCACCATCTGATTCAGCTGCGATAGTGCGTAGGCACGATCCTCCAATGACGCACTCTTCATCCCAGCCTCAGTCAGAGGAGCCTCAGGCTTGTCATAACTCGCCTTACCGCCCCATCTCGCCGCGACCAGCTCAGCAGACTTCGCAGGGTCGATCAAATTCCCCGACCACCCAGGCATATTGCTCAACCTCCTAGTCAACGCGTCTACCGACGCAGCCAAGTCTTCGTCCGTCACGGTGTAAGGGTCGACCTTCTCCCTGTCGTCCTGACCCACATCCGGAAGCCTATAGTCCCCGCGGATGGCCTCCATCGCGGTCCTCTCGGCTTCCTCAGCCTCCTCTTGCGTGGCCACAGCTCTAGGAATCAGGAGCGCGACCTCAGCCGGCAACGACTTCTCCATGTTGATTGGAGTATTCTTGGGAAGGATTCTTCGATCATCTCCCTCCCCGCTGTACACGTATTCCCGAGCAGCCTTTCGGTACTCCTCAGCGGTAGCCCCTCTGTAGTTGGAGGCCTTGCTCGGGCCTTCCTTCCCAGCCTCGGTACCCCGAGGCGTGGGCTCCTTCGTCTCGGTGGAACCCTTCTTGGAGCCTTCCTGATCCACGTCCATGTCGTCCTTCTTCTTCTCCGTCACGGACAGTTTCCCAATGTCAGGAAGGGTCACATCATCATCCTTTCCTGACCCGGCGCCCCTATCGGGGGCCGGCTCGGTCCTCGGTTGCCCCGAAGAACTCGCCCCAGGATCCACATCGCCCTCGTCATCCACATGTGGTCGCTTTCCCCACACGATCTTCGTCTTCGGCTTCAGTGGGACAGCGACACCTCCAGCCATATGGTGTCCAGGCCAAGTGGCTCCCTCAGGGTCATCTTCGAACCATGACTTCCCGAACGGGCACCCATCCCTACCAAGGATCTCCTTCCTATCGGAAGGGGTTCCTGAATGTGACAATGCCGACACATGAGATAGTAACACCTCAACCGCTGACTGTGCCAATGTGTCAGGCATCTGCTCCCTCGTCGGGACAGTCCGCAGCTCCGGAGCGAGGTGGCCGGCAATCATGCTGAAAGGCGCAGTCCCCAACCGCTTGCCCAATACCGCCTCGTTCAGCGCGTTGAAGTACTTCTGCAGCTTCTCCAACATTGCCGTCGCCGCCATCAGCTGGGGATGAAACATGGGCATCCGCCACGCGCGCCCAAGGGCGGAATCCACGTGCGATGCGATCACAGAGATCGTCCCTACCAGCAAGTGCGATGATGCAACCTCCGGCACCCAAGTCGGGTCGTCCAAAGGAATGCATTGACCCGTCTGCGCGTTCAGCAAGGTAGCCCTCACCCCCGGCGCTCGAAGACAATCATACGCCCTGCGGTTCGGGTCACTAACGACACCACGAACCATGTAATCATCCCGATCGGGCATATCTGCCCAGTCCCCCGGAGGTGCTCGCCCATGATGGTACTTCGCCTGAATGTCCTGCCTCATCCCTAACGGGATATGGGCAGCCTCGGACGCCACCTTCTTCATGTTCCATTGCTGATCACCCCACGGCGTAGACTTCCGATCTCGAGGATTGATGTACTCCTGATCGATCCTTCCAGCAGCTCGGGAAGCATCCAACGCCCCGTACATGAAATCGTTATGTACGGCCCTCTCCAATACCGCATTCCACTCGCTATCGCGATTCGGGAACACAATGTGGCTAGTCTCGTTCGCCTTCCTCCACTCCTCCGCGGTAACCCGCTCTTGAGTGATTGCCTTGTTCCTGATCACAGCATAGATGAAGGGCTCACCAGCCTCCCTAGCCAGGACATGCTGGACGATGAACCTCCTATTCGACCTGCTTTCCGCCGGTCTTGCTGATGTCCGCGAGCCCCTCGTGGATTGATATGAACCATGCTCACGGTGATGCCGAACTTCCGCTGACTCCAACTCGGGCGCCTCTCCCGGGTGCTCCGGGTACGGCGTGTTCGCATAATTGTGTATGCCCCCTCGAGACTCCTGGGTTGAAGCCGCCTTCGGGGTCGCTGCAGTATCCCGCAGGTCCCCGTCGTCGTCCGTGTACTTCGGAGCATAGGAGATAGGCACACCCGGGCCACCTGCACCCGACGCCTCCTCCTTCTTCTGACCACCAACAGGTTCTCGAGCCCTGCGTTCCTCCCTAACGGGCGACGCCGCTCGCTTTGCCGCAGGCGATTCCATCGGCGGCTCTGTCGTAGTCGTAGTGGCCTGAGGCACCTCAGCCGCCCTACCGGGAGTCTCTTCCTCACCTACAGCGGGAGCCTCGGCTTCCTTCTCCGGTTCCATCTCAACGTCTCCGGCGAACTCCAGCACCTCGGCCTCGGTCGGGACCCCACCATCGTTGAAGGTATCCGTAGGAAGATCGACCCCTTCCCTATCGGGTAGGAGATCATCGACCTCGGCGGAGCCACCCGCGTTCTCCTCCTCAATCGTCGCTCTAGGCGTTCGAAGATTCGAGGACCATCGATTCCCAACTTCGGTCGCCGGGACCTGAGGTGAAGAAACTCTCGGACTCCGAGGTGGGTTCGGCGGGGACTTCGGTCTCACCGATGCCAGCATCTCCTTTGTGACTAACGCCTTAGGAGGTGCTTTCGGGGCAGCGATCTGACCCTCCACTTGCTGACCTGCGTCAGACGATTGCCCTCCAGAGGCAACGCCTACCGGCGGTCCTCCCAGAGCGGCACCTGTCATGTCGACATCCTCAGACTCAGACATCGATCCGCCATCACCCATCTTTGAAGAAGTACCCTCCTTCAGAAGCTTGAGGATGTTGTCCCTGATGTGCAACGTGACAGAACCAGGCCATGTGGTCCTGGTCAGGGAGAAAAAGTCCGGAACTGCCGCAAGGTATGGCGGCACCACGGCCCATGCTCTCTGGACCGGCCGATTCCTGCCGTAGCTGTCAACTTCGCTCCCCCATGACACCGCGTCTGCTGAAACCACTGGGATCAGGTTCGCACGGAGATCGCCCATCTTATGCTGGATCTCCTTAGTCATGTGAATCCCTTGGTCACCCTCTCGATCTAACGATCGCCCCGGACCACAAACCATCACCTTGACCTTGTTGTTGAGTGCGACCAGCGACGCCTCGTCCTTACTCCACACGGTCGCCGCGTCACTTCTGGCCTTCCATGCGTTCCTCTCCCACCTGTACAGGTAGGATCCACGGAGACCAAAGACATACAGGTCATGCTTGGCGGCATCCGCGTTGCCGTACTTCTGGACGCAATCGTCCGTCCGCTTGTCCATCAGCTCGTACGCCTTGTCAATCATCATCCGAAGGGATGTCTCCTCGTTATCACGAGTGCTGGTCACGTAGTGCACCTCACAGTTCTTGAACGGCCGGTTATCTGGGGAACCCCTCAACCGGTCATTCTTTGTCCTGCACTTGAGGATGTCCTCCGCCAACGTTGCTGGGTCCATCCCTTTCTTGTTCTTCGTGGATGCAGTGTTGAACGTCTGATCCAGCAGGTAAAACACAGTCGCATCCGGAGCCGCGGACTCCTCTTTGAACACCGGAGGACCGTACCCGGCCGCCATGGCCGCAGCGATCCTCACCGCAGCACCTGTCCCACTAGCCGCTAAACACCGAAGCAAGATTACCATCTTGTCTTGGTAGCGACTCATCTCGTGCAGAACAATGGATGGGTAGATGGACAGCATCACATCCGCTAACACGGCGATTGCCCATGCGTCCCACAGCCTTTCCATTTGTACGGGATCAACTGCCACACGGGAGTATCCTCCCTTCGGCAGCTCCATAGCTGGCGGAACGACCTTCCCACTCCTGACCAGGCGCATCACCTTCCTAGCTTGCTCGAAACACTCAAGCTCCTGCGGGAAGAGAGCACCCCGACCAACGGCCTTTGCCTCGTCCTTGATCTCGGTAAGGTATCCCTTCGTTAGGGTGAGCACAAACGTTTCACCCCGGATGGCCTCAAACATGTTCGACTTCGGCACGATCCTGGCGAATAGTGCCCCACCTTCCGCCTCGGCAGCCTGAGGGGTCCCTGGAGCAGCACGCATGTTCTCCTCTTCAACGGAAAGACCTATCGGTCCCATGTAGTTCTCTGGGAAGAACTTGTGCATAGCCCACACTACCGATGGAGCATGCGGATTCCACTCGACGAATGGGTTGTAGTACTGCAGGGTGCTATCGCCCCCTGAGTTGCACAGCTCCACATATTGTGAGTCCGCCGCAGGCTTCTCAAGCTTGATGCAGATCCCACAGATCCCCAACCTCGCGTTCGGGAACACTCGTTGGGCTCCTCGCTTGACACCCTTCAGGTGGGGATTGTCGCTGAACAGATTCTCGGACTCGTCCGGTTGCGCGATGCAAATCGCGACCCTCGCCCACGTGTTCTGACCGTAGTGCGACAGAGTGCTGTATCCCAGGGCCTCGACCGCCTTCAAAGATGTCCACACCCCTACCCATTCATCACTCGCGGTGGACGCAGTAACCTGCATACCACCCAGGATGCTCCACAATGAGGATTGCGAAGTTCCATGGATGAGGACCTTCTCAGTGTCCGTCTGGCCCCTGAAATTGATGGCCAAATCGAAGAATGCCCATCCATCGTCGGGACCAATTTCCACGTCAGTGGTACTCGCCGGGTTCTTGGGCGAGATCCTCAACACCTGTCTACGGTCCCAGTCAAAGGCATCATGCAGGGACGTGACCACACCTGACATCTGTCCCATCGCGTGCAGGTACCCCCGCATCCCTGGCTTATCAGCCGACGCGAACTTCCTGACCGACGGGACCGACGAAAGCCTTCGTCCCGAGGAACATCTAACGATCTCCTCCCTGTTTCTCCCTTCCGTCAGCATCATCGCGTCCACGACCAACTCCGGAGGCGTGAACAAAGCGTTCGGCCTCTCGCTCATCCAGGCACGGATTGCGTTGAAATGGTGCTCCGCATCACCGAAATCATCTCCGCTATACAGAGGGTGATCTCCGAATGCCACCTCTGCCTGATCAGCGACCGCCTTTACCAAGGCAGTCTGCGGGTGAACCGTCTTCCACTCCGGCCAGGCTTTCGGGTCTGCAGCCCACATTCCTCCGCATGGTTCAGCTGCCGGCTCCGTACTGCTATCCATGGGTAGCGCGCTCTTGCCACTTTCAATGCTCTCCTCAATCGCGAACACGATATGGTAAGGAAGCAAGAAAGCAGGGTCCGTCGGAACCGCAGCGCAGAGAATGGCCGCCAAGTGCACGGCGTTCAACTCCGTGACCTCCACTCCCCGGCGCTTCATCTCAGCCACTATCGCAGCAGTCCTGATCGCCCGGTACCGGAGCAGCTTTTCATGGTCCGTCACCGGCATGTGCGACTTGTCGAGCTTGTCCTTGCTGATGTGGGACACCCTGCCAACCAGTTCGTCGAACCTCGCAGCACTGTCATCCTCAATCAGCTGATCAGCCTTCTCCATATCTGGATCAATCGTGGTGAACTTCGGATCCTGTCCCCTAAACCCTTTAATCGTCCACTCGCGGTACCCCGCAAGCAAACAACTGGCCACAGCCTTAGGCTTCTCCATACCCAAGCCCATCTCCAGGTCCCAGGACGGCCGCGGAGGCGTCGCCATGCAGCGCCCCAGGCCCATTCCGCCAGCTGCCGCCATGCGTCAGCAGGTTCGGGCCACCGGCCACGGAACCACGGAGGAACCGGGAACCCAGCCTACCGGCCAGAATTCCCCTGTCCTTCAGAAGGCTCAGCCTACCGGCCAGAGACCCTCTCCCTAGAACAAGAACCTAGAAGATGAATAATTGACTGAATCCGTCCTTCACGAAGTAGAAGAAAACCTTAGTGATAGGCATATCTGCCTCATGCTTCAGTACTGGTCAGTAAGCGCACTGAGTCGCCTGTGAATGTGGTGCGGTTGCCCGCAGTGTGAGCCAGCTTGATCAAGCAAATGCTACGCGGCAACGAAGTTGTTCAACCACTTCCCAACAGCAAGCAATCGGTCGTGCTGAGAGAGAGTATCCCCTCCTCGCATCTTGCAGGTACTCCAAAACGAATTGAAGGACTTAGAAGAAAAACACCTAAACACGATCCCATGCCTCTTGAGACCACATTGGCAAGCGCAAACAGACCTACAATCAAATCCATGCGTGGTGGCAATTCCTTCAACCTCACCTTCCTTCAAAATATTGCATTTGGGTCGGTAGAGAATGATCGGAACACATCCACTGGTCCGAGCATCACAAGCCAAGTTGAACCTTTGCCTAACGGCAGCCTCGGTCCTATCCCTGAGCTTTCTGGTCTGTCCCCACTTCCCAGTCCTGGAATCAACCCTATCGGGTGCAAGATCATTAAGAACAAGCACAATATAACAAAGGCTATCGCCTTCAATCCTACCAGACCGTATGATGTGATTCCTGTAACCAGGAGCAATTTGAAGCGTGACAACCCTGCAAAGATCACTATACGCAAGAACTCGGGCTATCGCCTGGTCCGCAATAATAGTTTTCTCGCATCTTTTCCCTCCTTTTTCCTCGTCAATCACGATTCCCTCGTACTCAGAGAGTAACCTCTCAATGAGCCGATTGAAACCGGATTTTGCACCTGATTCCATGCGTACCCCCCTAAGCGGGGGCAGTCCAGGAGCGGCAGGGGGCTTAAGACAGGGTTGGGTGGGTTGGGCCAAATATTCCTGCAGGTATCCCGGCAGAAACATACCAAGGGTGTGCAGATTTCTATTCCACACGACCTTGTCAATGCAGGCCTTAGTGAAAATGTCTGCACCTTGGTAGTGAGACGGGCACGCAACGAACCGAAAAATTCCATCGTTAAAACGTTCGTTGAGCCACGAGATGTCAATGCGCTGCGTCCTTGACATGTAGCGCATGTTGGGATTATTCCCAGTTATAACGATCCGGCATGCCGATTCGTTATCCTCCAGCACGTTGATAATAAACGGCTGGGTCTCCTTTCCCTTCCCAATAGCGTGCTGCCAGAGGGTAGCTAATGCCATTCCCTCCTTGGACACTCCATGGTCGAGAGCAACAATCTCTGCTTCGGGAGTCGACTTCGAAACGGAAGTCTGTTTCTTGCTTACTCCAGTGATGGGCATGTAGGTCCTAGGACCCACAAGGCAAATGAGCACTCCCGATGTGCTCTTGGAATCAGTACGATCCCCAGCCAGATCCGCATCACAGTAAGCAACCAACTCAATGAACTCTGGGCTATCGCCCACCCAACCGTACAAATGAAGATCGAGCGTAGAGTTCACATATGAAATTAACCTGTGGAGCTTGCGGTCACATAGATGATTCCACTTCGTGACCCGGCTGGCTAACGCCTGCACGGGACGAATCAGGTCATATCTGCCCATCCGAGCTCCGTAGAGAACCTTCATCAGCACCGCCGCCGCGTCATCTCCGAGGCATCCTGGCTGCGCATTGACGGTCTCCATGTCCATCGCCTGGTTGAAGAGCTTGTCAAATTCAGGATTGACGGAATTCTCGTCAAACTCCGGCTTGCTCTCGTCCAGGAACGGAGTTTCAACCTTCTGCAGCTTCTTCGGGTACTTTCCCTGACACAGCTCAATGTATCTATCGACACACGCCTGCATGAAGCTGCTCTCGCTGTACTTGATGAACCTTATCGTGGTTTCCGGCTTGGGGATGTCCTTAGAGAGTAACCCCTCTGGACCAAACCTCAAGTCGGGTTGCTCCTTATCAGGAGGATTGCCGACCGTCCACGCCAGTCTCGGGTCAAAGTGACCCTTGACCACCTGTTGCGTGAATTCGTGCTCGCAGCCAAGATATCTCTTGAGCTGCCTTGGTTCCTCCATCTTGATGACCTTCGAGATCAGCGCCCATCCTTCCGCGATGTTCTTCGCCGGCCCGCTCATCTTGAAGTCATCCACGTACACGACAAGAAAGAGGTCGAGCTCCTCATGCCTGAACACGCTGGCCCAATCCTTCACCTTGACGTATCCGACTTTCTTCAGCATTGCCTCGCAGTGCTGTTCCCAAAAGGTACCAGCATCCGGATGTCCATATAGTGCAAGCACAAGGACAACAACCGGATCCTTGTATCTGGGATTTCCGCTGCCGTCGAACCACTCAGGTGGCCATTGATCGCGAGGAATCCTCACCCAAGTCTTCTTTCCCTTCAAGCGGGCCTGAGTGTACGCAGACTCCCCATCACTCACTTCCAGAAGATTCCCCGGGAGTAACCCGTGAGCATCACCCATCTTACCCGCCGCCATAGTGGCGGGGCAGGAGGTGTTCTCGGAGAACAGGGCCCAATGCCCGATCTCATCACGGACGAAACATCCCTCGAACACGACTCGCCCTTTATATTTGCGATTCGGATCGTCTTCCGGCAGCTCGTGATTCTTTTCGACGCAAATGTCGAAAATCCTACCAACATGGATCTTCTCCCCTTCCCTACGTGCCTTGGCCGCAACATCATGCCACTCTTGGACAGTTGACAAGTCCCAGCATCCCTGCGAAGTTAACTTGTCCCACTCCTTCTGAAGAGCGGCCTTAGCCTTGGCATTCCAGCTTGTTCCTTCTTGTTCACTGGCCTAGCGACACAAGCATACAAGGGAGGAAAGACACCTGAGCTCTTTGGCCGATGAGAAAGGGATATCTCCCCCCTAGGCATAGAGAACTCAAAGGTCCTTCCATCAGATCCAATCGTAGGGGCAGCAGCAGCTATACCAGTGCTTCCGAAACCCGCGGATCCCCTATCGGTTCCCCGCTTGGCTTTCCTAGGAACGATTGACGCGTCAATGAGCATAACACGCTCTAGTACGATCTGTGCAATGCGGTCCCCGGGATTCACGATGAAGTCCTCACCCCCATGATTAAAGAGGATGACCTTGATCTCTCCGTCGTAGTCGGGATCAATGACCCCACCGCCTACAGCGATCCTATTCTTCACGGCTAGTCCTGACCTGGGAGCTATCCTAGCATATACCCCAGCGGGCATCTCTATCGAGATTCCGGTGTTGACCAAGCCTGACCCCCCTGCGGGAATACATGCTCCCTCGGAGGCATAGGTATCCAAACCCGCACTTCCCGAAGTAGCCCGCGTCGGGATCTTGGCAGCCTCACTGTTAAGACTGACGTACAAGGTATTCGGCTTCTTCTTCCATCGCTGTTCAACCGGGTCAACCTCGACCGGCATTGCATTCGCGACCTTCTTGAAAGTGCCGTTCGGGTACCACGCTCCAACGATTGCCTCGCACATTTCACTCGGATAGAGAGCAGTCGTTGGGGTGACTGACCCCTCAATGCGTGCATGAAGGTATCCCTTCTCGTGCTTGCATTTCCGACCTGACAGCTCATCAATGAGCTCCTTGGAGGTCGTCGCAACCTTCCACTGCTTCCTGATTGGCACACCGTCCTTGTCCTGCATCCCGAAATCACAGCCGTCGAAATCAACGGTCTCGACATCAGGATCAGCAAGAAACCTCTGCATGAACGGTTGCTTCCATCCAAGACAGTGTCTAGGCCACTCAAATGCAACCCTGCCCCCTCCTCGCCTAACGGCTCGGGAGGCCCGCAGGAACGCCGCAAACATTACCTGAGAATTCCTTCTAAGATCGTTCAGGTGTGATGCAAACTCAGCACCGTGAATCGAAAGGTTGACATACTGCCATGTACTCCACGGTCCGCACGGAATTGACGCCCACAGGTCACACCCAGGATTATCCTCGATGATCCCAATAAGCCGACTAACGTCTTTGGCTTTGGTGATGTCAAATGAGCCAACGTGAACGCGAATTGCATCGCCTCCACACTCCATCATCACTGCAGACAAGCGCGAGTCAGGTTCACACGCAAACTCGATGAGGAGCTTGCGGCCAGGCGCTGGAGCAGCCGGGTCCCTCTCAGGATGTTCGCGGCGTCTTTCTTCCCTTAGGGATAACTCCCGTTCGGTTTGAACATATATCTCCCGAGACCGGGTGGACATCTGTCTCCAACTATCCGCATCAATTGAATTGGGTTTTCCGGTGCCTGCGTATGGTCGCTCACGCCTATCGGCGGATTGGCCATAGTCGATCCTGTCTCCGTGCAGCTCATGACCCTTCTTTGGACCTCCGGTAGGTTTGGCTCCTTCTTCCTTTGGCTTAAACCTACCGTGGGGAGCACATCCCTTATCAAAGAGGATGGTCACACCAGTCCAAAATCCACGCGTGAAGTGCCGATGATTGGGAGCATCGTGATGACGATCATCTCTCACCCAATTTCCAACGGCATCAAGCCCCCGCATGTGCGTGACCCTAACGGTGTCAAGCTCCTCATGCGAAGGACCACCTGGAGGAAGGTCCTCGTTCGTCGTCCCGAAGAACTTCTTCCGCACCTCAACGTGGATGCGATACCAGGCGCTGTCCTCGTCGTGCCGCTCCCAGTAATCTGAGACGCACGCGTCACCACTCCCTTGGACGGCCTTGCTCTGAATGGCCCCATCAGACTTGGAAGAGCTACCGCCCCCCTCGTCCTGTTGGTCATCGTCATCATCATCAGGATCATCAAACCGACCTTCATCAAAGTCGAATTCATCCCTGATCTTCTTACTCGGCTTAAGGTCGGCCCTTCGGTCAGCTAACGCCTCCCGAATGGTCCGAGTCCTAGCATCATAAGATGCCAACATCGGGAACACGTAGGGCTCCTCAGGGTTCTTCCAGATACGTTTGACCTGGTGTATACTTGGTTTCCTGAGGCCCCTTTGGATGTGCTCGAGATCAGCAACGAGATAGTCGCCCTTCCACAGCCCCCCAGGTTCTAACCGATAGCCCAGAAATAGGCCTGGCTTGGAAGATGGGGCGAACTTCGGATCCTCCTCTATCTTGATGAAGTCCCGCTCTTTCTTCTCGGCGGGCAGGGCAGTAGTGACGCTTGTCTCTTCAACCTCTACCTCATCAATGGGAACAAAGTCCGGTTCGTCGTTGCATTCGGGTTCATACTCCTCGTTCTCATAGATCTCGGCCTCATCCTCATCGACTCGATCAAAATCACAGTCGAAATGAGTTTCTCCAGTCCATTCGTGGTTACCTCCACGGTCGTTCTCGGCCTGGAGCCAGTTTTCGTCAACAACGAATTCGGTCGATCCGTCAAGATAGTTGAGGACTGTGCTCCGCCTCCTGCCAAGGTCTTTGATCTTGACTGGACAGCTCGTCCCTATCGGGATAAAGAGCTCGGTTCGCGCTTCAACGTGGACGCGAGTGAGAACCTTCTCGTCTTCATTTGCGATCCAGTGGTCTCCTCCTTCATCAACGTCCTCTGAGTCGATCTTCCCAGCATGTCTGGAGTCGTTTTGGGCGTTTTGAACCCCCCCCTTTCTATCCCTGCGAATCTTGGGAGCAATGGGGTAGAAGTCGACCAGACAACCAAACGGCAGAATGACTCCGCTGAAGTTCCCGTTACCGTGGCGTCGCATCCACGGTGATCCCTCACCGCGATTTTCGATGTTCCTTGCCATGGAAAAATGCCTAACGGCAAATGGCCACCATCGAGGTTCAAATCCAGCTTGACGCAGGAGCACACGTGCCCCGTGAAGAACGAGCTTAACCTTGTTCTCGATCAGGCCATTGGTCTTGGGCATGCCCGGTGTAGAAAGCCGGTGCAATGCTCCAAGCGTAGTGACAGCATTCTTCAGCTCTGGGGCCTGGTCGCTGTACACTAACTTCAGAGTTTGCCCCCCTGCAAACCTGCGAAATGCCTCCAGCGTATTGCTACGGGATCTGGATTGCACAGGGAGGACTTCGAGGTAGTCAGTAGCGAGGTCATAGAACACTATCGCGTCCGCTTCGCCATGAAAGCCTCGATCCTTCAATCCTCGCAACACCATCGTGTCAGCAGTGGTTAGGTCCCCGAAACTTACCACGTCATGCGCAGCAGCACCACCTTTGCGGCGAAGCTTGACATTCTCCATTTTCGCACGCTGGCAGTGCGGGCAATAGGGGTTCTTCGGGAGATGGGTAAGCATATGGCGAAGCGTCTTAGCATCTGCCCGCCATTCAGCCTCTGTGCGGAGTCCGGAGAGAAAGTTTATCTCGACAATGTCACCATCATCCCCTTCCCCCGGGCCAGGAAAAGGTGGTGAGTGGCTATCGCCCTCACCCCCCTGTTCCGCCTTTCCGGGAAGAGCAACGGTCTCGCACTTGACCCGAAACCACGTTTCACCCGTCCAAGGGACATCAGATGCTATCGCATGCTGATCTCTTTCGGATAACTCCCATAGACTATCAACCAGCACCTCATGGGTAACCCCATTTCGATGAACGACAGTTTTCCTGTAGTTGTCCAATCGATCAACTCCAACGGGGCAATCATCGCCTATCGGCACAAACTTTGCTTTGCGCGGAAGCCGGTGCTCCTTCACAACATGGCCCGACCGCTCAGTGCGCCAGGTGTCCTGTAGCTCACTCTTGGCCGCAAGCTCAGACCTACACAGCGGAATCTCGCTGGCTTCAAGCCCTCGATACGCCGCCCCGGGGGCAGGCATAGCAGGGATTGGCTCAGCATCATCAAGAGTGGGAGAAACGAACTGAGTGTCACCATGAGGAAGATATGGCACGTTGTTGATGACATCCAATGTCACCGTCCGGCCCGAAGGACACGTGAGAGTAGGCTTTGCAACCTGCAGCCCATACAAACGAATATCCCATATCCATACAACGCTTTCCAACGGATATGATGGATGGAGTGGACTCAAGGACGTGTGCCTCAATCACCTCGTCCAGGTTGCCAACATCAGCATCAACACGACCAGCGGTGCGAGTCGCCCCGTTGGCAGTGTGCAGCGCATGAGTGTGTCCGCCTTTGGCGATCAGGGCCCTATCGGGTCCTTTCAAATCACCGAGACCGACCAGATCCATTGGGCAACCAGTATCTACCAGCCACCTCACCCCATCGTATCCAACAGGTGCAGCAACCTTCTGAGTGTACTTCGGCTTTCGTACAACGCGATGTCCCCGCGCATCACCAGGGTTGATATCGATGTCCTCGTCATTGTCTAAGAGCACTTGGGCGTGAACAGCCGCTGCTCTTATCAGAGCACTTTGAACTTCCCTAGCAATTTTCTTGCGCGAAGGGAACTTAATCGCATTTGGATGGCTGTATCCAGCCTCACGGCATCGATTCACGACCCTACCCGTATTGTCATTCTCAATCAAGACAACAAACACATCAGGAAGATCGGGAATCTTGACCCTGAGAGGTTCCCTACCGGGACCCTTCGGGAAGTACTTCTTCCTCCAGGACAGTGCAACCTCCGCATCATCACAGTACCAAAACGTCGTCTTGGTATCACTTCGTCTTGGGAGTCTCCTGAACAAGGTCGCTCGGCGATCACAAAAGTTCACCCCGATATCCTCGATCACGGTCCCATTTACGTCAACTGTCCGTCTCCAAATGACTTGGTCCCATTTGGGACCTCCACCGGTAGTGCCGGAGAAGAACAATGCGCCTCGCTCGCTTTTCTCCCAACTGCTAACGCAAGGAGGGAGGCAACCCGGTGCAGACCCACCGGTAGCTGGGGCAACAGCCCACGTAGCTGGACACGCCACAACAATACGGTTGGCCTCAGGGTAACGGCCCGCCCCGCCTAAAAATCCGTCAATCCTTGAGCGGGGCTGTCGAGACGCCTCGCCTCCCTATCGGGAGGACTGGGCGTAGGCGATCTAGGGGTATCCCCCTCTTCATCCTCAACAACCGGACCAGCAGTGGAACGAGGCGTAATGGGCTTCGTGCCTGGTGGTGGCTTCTGATGCAGGTACTTGCACGGCTGAGCTGTGCATTTGCCATACATCCAGTCGTAGCAGTATCCGAAGAACATAGGCTTGTCCCTAACGGGCCTATCGCCAGTCCTCGGCGTAGAGGGCGCAGCGGGGTTCCTTGGGCTCTTGTCGTGCTCAAACCTGCATTCCCGACCATATTGACACTTCCCAGTCTTCGTATACTCCCAGCACGCCCGATCAGCAGGCCCAGCAGGGGACTGTCTTCTCGGCGACTTGGGAGATGGCGTGCGCTTGTCCCTCTGACTGCCTCTTCCTGGTGAAGCCCTGTCCCTTTGACTGCTCCTTCCGGGCGAAGATGATCTTGGCTTTCCGTCGGGTTTCCCATCCCTTCCGGACCTAACGGACCTTGAAGGACTAGGATCACTCTTCCTGGCAAGTGGATCGTATCTCCGCACGACACCAGGGGCACCAGGATGCCGATCCCTCTCCCGGGATTGAGAGCCTGATCGTGACCTCTGTTCATGAAAGGTCTGGTACATCTGGAGCGTGTTCTGGCGCTTCTGCCACCGTTCGACACAGTCCTGACAAGCCTTATAAAGCCACGCGAACGACCTAACAGTCACATCGCGATCCCACCTCTCAATGTCGGGCCGCATACAGCGTAGATGACGAACGTTCTCGATGAACACAGCTAACAGTACCCCATCATCGATCTTCTTCCTAATCCCAGAAATGAGATTGTCCCAGGTGCTCAGATAACTCCGGAGCCTTGCCTCATCATCGGAGTGACCTGTCTGCCGGCACTTGAGACTGGTCAACTCAGCGATCTTGAAGGTCTGGTCGTCTTCGACTCCAGTCTGCAGGTGGTTCAGCAGGAGCTTCAAGATCTGTCTCCCCTTGATACCCTGGGGGGGACTCATATTCTGAGCGGCTTCGGTCAGGCGATTCATCTTGTCCCTGACAGCCCTGGTCTTGATACACTCCCTGATAGCACTCGTGAAGTTTGAGTCCAAAATCGGGTACTTGCAGGGTCCGCCAAGAGCATCATAGTCAAGCCTCTCAGTCTCTGATATCCACGCTAACGCGTAGTCAGAGTCAAAGCTGAAAGCATTCCTGACCCTCTCCTTGACCTCGGAAAGCCACTCGCGCAGCTTATCAGCTGTCGGCTCAGCAGGCAGCGCGATCGTGTTGCACTTATGATGGAACCGATCCTTATCGACAACGGTGGAAATCAGAGCCCCTATCGGGGTACATGAGGTAATCCTGCAACTTTCACACAGTCTCGCAGGCATAGGGCAGCAAACTTCACACGCCCTCATTCCACAACCGACGCAAGGAACAAGAGGGAAACCAGGCTCAGGGATCCTGTTACACTTAGCGCACCTGTCCCGTCCATCATCTCCCCTCAAGGCTTCAGGGAGAAGACCACCATCTCCCTGCCTACCGGCACCACTCACACTATAGCCGAGGCTAAGACCCGGCCCAAGGTTACCACCGCTCGCAACACTTGAGGGGTAACCTGTGGCATTGCTAGACTGACTAACGCCAGCGCCAACCCCTTGGTGACTAACGCCACCTCCGTAGGCAGGACCATAGAAGCTGGAACCACACTGATTGTTCCCAATTCCATGAGCATCCGCAGCACTACCGTGGAACCCAGGCGCTCCACCAGGGTAACCCCCGGTAGGAGCCCCTCCACTCGGGCCTCCAGAAGGCCCAGCGGGATCTTGGCCTCCACCATAATGTCCAGGACCTGGCGGTGGAGCTGGGGCATGTCCAGGCCCACCACTTCCGCTCCCACCTTGACCAGGTGGTCCGCCTTGCCCACCACCTCCCCCGGGAGGAGGAGGAGGGGGCGGTCCAGCTTGAGCGCGTTCATGCCGAATATTGCAGCGTGCACATCGCTCAAGGCCGTCATTTCCGAAGTAACTGTGATTCTCACAAACGTGAGTCCCACAATCCGTACAGAGATACATGGAGACCTCCTGAGCATTCTTGCGGCATGCCCAGCATTTCATCTTCAGGAACTGACAATTGCAACAGTCCCCGTCGTCACCACGGCAAAGCCCGCAGAACTCACGACTGCATGTCACACACGAGAATTCAGCATTCGGGTGCCTACGGTCGTTGGGATCATCGAGGGCACAAATCTTTGGCGCGTCTGGGCCATCACCGCCGGGAGCCCCTCTTGCAGCCGGCGCTGAGGCCTGTCCACGATCCGAAGGAGCTCCAGCAGTCCCTCGCCTATCGCCGGGACTCTGGGTGTCGGCGCTGACTCTGCTCCCAGGAGTCCTCCACTCATCACCAGGACTCTGGATGTCGGCATGGACCCTATTATCCCCACCACCTCCTGAATGACGACCTGGGTTCGGAGAGACGTTCCCGCTATCGCGGATTGGCCTATCAAAATTCGGAGAGACGCTCCCGCTATCGCGGATCGGCCTCTCCCCCCTCGGTTGTCGACTCCGGACCTCAGATCCCCTATCGGGGACGGCAGCAGGCCTCGGGCTCCTATTCCTACCCGCATCCCTATTGGGGGAAATAGAAACGTCCCCCCTTGCGCGCGCGCGGGGACCACCCCTTGCACGCTCCGGTGGCGAATGCGACCTGTCAGGCAACCCCCGAACCCTCCTGCTCCTGCTGTCGGACCTCTCCCTAACGGGATAGATGGGATGCCTGTCTGCGCGAGAAGGATCGACCCTATCGGGCACATTCGGCAAAACATGATCAGGCAAAACAACGCCTCCGCCTGGTCTCACCGGCAGGCCAGTACCCCGGCCGTCACCTTCCCCTGGTGTAGGCGTCGGTGACCTGATCCTATGTCCTTGCCCCGCAAATGCATGGTAACCAACATTCCGTCTTTCTCTGGGTTGTGGAGGAGCTTCATTAATCTGCTGGACACCCTGAATAATGCCAGCAGCCTCGTCAAATTGACCCTCCATCTCAAAGAGCTGGGACATGATTCTGTTGTTCGCGGCGCTAAGGTTACGCACGTTACCATCGATAGCGCTGACTCTCCGCATAACACCTTCAAGTGTACTCCGGAATGTGCCGAGCTCTCGCCTAACGGCAGGCTGCACTTGGTCACTGCTGGCAGGAAGATTACGGATCTGTCCTTGGATGCCATCAACGACCCGATTCACAACTGCCGATCTCGCTTCATACTGTTCAACATGTGACTTCACGGTTTCAAACCTCGAAATGATGTCGTCATGATCCCGACGTTGACGTTGAATTCCACGAGCCAGATCCTGCATCTTCCGATTGATCTCGTCAACAGCCTCATGCCAGTCCTGCGGGGAATCATGCCCTGATGGTCTATCGACCTCCTGAGAACCCCTTCCACTCTGCAGTCTAGACACTCGATTAACAAGACGAGTGTGCTCTTCTTTGACCCCTTCAATAGATTCAGAGGCCCACTTGGCAAACGTTTCGTGATCAAGGAGAGCTTTCTCGATCTTCAGGTTTAACTCCCTGAAATTTGCATCGACTACACTGCCGCTGGCCCTATCGGACGGATGCGCGACAGGATTCGGGTTCCATACACCTGCCGGTGTCCGCATCCCAACGGTTTTCTCTACCGAGAACATCCGTTTCTCAAGCTTGTCCAAATCCTTAAGGATCTCGTCCTCAGAAGCAGCATGGCTTCTGCGGGCAGCCTCATTATTCTCCTGAATCATCAGGCGAAGCCGATCAGTCGATGCCTCATTGTCCCTGACAGATTCATGGACCTCGTGGGACAGTAGGTTAATCCTCTGCTCCACGACCTCGGCTTGCTCATCGATGGCTTGCCTCACAATGGCCTTGCTATCGGGAATGACTTCCCTTGCGAACCGTTGAACTATCATTCGCATCCTCCCGGCATCAGATTGGGTCGCAACCTCAGCTGCCAGTCGATCGACCTTGTCCTTCGTCTGTTGATTCTCGTCTCTCCATTCCCTTCGCATGGAACTCACTTGACCGTTCAGTAACCTGATCTGGTCAGCAAAAATATGGAAAGCTTTCGCAACTGAGCCAGAAACCTCACCTCTCTCGAGCATCTCCTGGATGTGCAAATCGAACACCTCCTTTGCCCTAGCGTCACCTGATTCACCGGAAGAATGAGACCTGAGTGCTGGAGGAGTCGATATCTCGATCCTCTCAGGAGCCCCACTAGCTCTAGCATATCTTCTGGGGTCATCCACAGGACTATCACCAACCCCAGATGGCCTGCTAGGGGTAGAACCCCTTCTACGGCTATCGCCGGAACGGGGATCAACATGGGACGCACGAGACTCGGGAGTAGAGTGAATGTGAACATCAGCAGGATCAGGCATCTCCTCATCCTGCGGAGTTGAGGCCATTGGTGAGGGGCTAGCCCTCCTCGCCTTCGACCTATCGGTCTCAATGGCCAGGGGTGACGGTCTCTTCGCAGAAGCACTACGTTCCCTGGCGGTCGAGCCCCATTGAGGTGTGAACTCGTTGCTGGACCTTAGCGTTTCAAGGTCACTGGTATCTCGCCCTAACGGGCTAGCGATCGACGGACGATCCTCGATTCCGAGTGCATCGGCAAGCCGGCCATCTCTTGCACCTCTCCCAACGACATCGGCAACCCGCTCAGTGACTCTCGGCGAACCAGTAACCCGGTTCGAGTTCACGTCTCTCTGATTTAACGGACCTCCAAACGTAATGTTGGGAAAAGGGGGAACATTCGGGGTATCACCAATCGCCGGGGGACCTACCGGTCCCTCACGGTCATGGATGGCCTCCAATCCCCGAAGAACTTCCCGACTGTCCCTGGCTCTCTCTCTCTCGCTTCGGGCATCCCTGTCAACGCGAAGGTCCCTGGCGGCTCCACGAGAGAGGCTCCTGGGCCTCGCAGCATCACGGATCCTAGCATTTCGTCGTGGTTGGTCCTCCTCCTCATCACGGCGATCCGCAAACGCGGCATACTCGTCATCATCATCGACCTCAAACTTGGCAGCGGCGGGACTAGTCCTTGCAGTCTCACGGCTGCCTGCATCTCGGCGCGAATGGCTCTCCTCCTCATCCGCAAAATTGTAACCTTCGCCATCATAAGACTCAGATTTGGCAGCATTAGGGTTGAGCCTACCGGCATCAGATCCCTGCTTTGAGCTACTGCCCCAACCTGCGGTTGATTTCAACAGATCATCGTATCCGAAGTCTGAGAACTTCCGCTCCTCGTGCTCATCAAACTGACCTGGATTCTGAGAACCAGTGGATCGGCCCGGGATACCTCCCGGAACCAGAACCATAGTCCCTGGTCCCTGCGGCCTACTCTCAAACTCATCCGAGACCTGCGACTCACCTGGAACAAGAGATCTCGGAGGTCGAATCGGCATGGCCTCCGGGTCATCCGAATGAGGGCGGGCCATGTCCATCGCCATGCTGGTGAAGTCAAAATGTCCACGCCTGTGACCTGATTCAGAGCCACTCCTACCGGAGTAAACCCTTCGTGTCTGCTCGTCATCAGTGGCCTGGCGGAAAATACGATCGTCTCCATCGTCGGCGTACCTGCCACGGCCCCTGGGTGTATCCCTACCGGGATCTTCACCCCTGCGGTCCTGACCTGTCGAACCTGCTTCGAAATCCTCGTAGTCATAGTCCGGTAGGTCCTCACCTGAGCGGAGGCCACCTAGGATGGCCTCCTCATCCACGACGCTCCTTCGAGATCGTGGGGTCGACATAGAGCTTGTAGTTGATGGTCTCAAGCGCGTAGGAAAGTCCTACGGCTGATAACCTGTGATTCGGGCACGAGCCTGTGCCCAGGCAATGGGTAAGTTGGGGTAAACAAGCCACAAAAGAAAGGTTCCCCAAAAGCAAACCAATCCCCGGTCCCAAAGATCAGGGTTTCCCACACACCAGAGAACAACAACCAAAGGAAAACAAACCAAACAAGAAAAGGGTTAACCCGCAACCTTGGTCGACAACAGGCCGCACGACTGGTCCCTACCAACCTGGCGGCGGCCCGAGGTCTCTTTCTCCCCCGAGATGCCGTCGGTCGACGCAGGGGCTCGGCGACGCCCATTCGAGGCGCGACGGAACCCAAAACTTGAGCCATAATACCACAGGTCGGTCACTAACGCGACGTTCCTGATGATGATATGAACCATGGCTAATCACATGTGGAAATGAAACGGCGAAATCGGGGACCACCGACTGCATCCTAGCACCCAGCCGTCAATCTCGCAAATCACGTTCCCCTCTTTATAAACCCCTATAGCTTTCAACTATCTGGGGAAAAATGGCAACATCGGTGTCCTTTTTCGGTCTCCCTTCCAAAAAAGCACACACCCAAAAAAGAAGCCCCATTTGGGTATGTGTCCAAAATGCTGTCTCCCTTCAAATACCAAAAAGAAATGTTGCTCCCAGCTGGGTAGGTGCAAGAATGAGCTCGGAGTCCAAAAATGGATTTCGTTGTGAGAAACTCCCATCTAGGTATGCGTCCAAAAGTGAATTCTTTTGGGCTTCCTTTTGGCGGCCCTTTAAGCCAAGCTGAAAATGGTACCTTCGAAACACACACACACACAACATCTATCCACTGCGGGTACGGTTTGATTGTACCCTTAAAGGCTTGAGCTGCTTTGCGGTTCAGACAAGAAAGTTTACATGAAAATCCATGAATTTCTAGTATGAACCCGTGATCTATGGCTGGAGTAACCTGAAGTTCTGGCTAAACTATGAACCTGCCACCACTGAAACTCAAAATTGCAACATGGATATGTGTGTTGTTTCTTGATACCAGTAGTATGCAATTGTGGCTGGTCCTCCCTATCTTTATGTCCCGAACTTTAGAACACCCACGTGTACATGTATATTCATGCATATCATGCATGTGTACATGTTTGTATATATATATATATAGCAGGTGCATACTTGCATGTGTGTGTATATATACGGAGAAGAAAAAAAACAAGAAGAAAAAGAAACACATCATGAACCCACCCGCATACGGTTGACTCATCCCGAACCAGCGCGGAGGGCGCCGCGCCGGCCATGGGAAAGCGGCAGGAGCTGAAGCAGGGCCGCAGGCCGGCCACCTTCGCAGCCGCGAAGCGGTGGGTACCAACTCTGGGCTTGAAACCAAACCGCTGGGGCCCTCTGACTCAAAGTGACGAACTTTTAGTGGGTTAAAATACGGAAACTACCACACACTAGGCTCAAAAGCTGAGGGACCGCATGGCCTTCGGGAGCCAAGAGAAGCAAAAAGCAAAGAGGGCCAAGGTGATGGCCCCGGCCTGTTTCGGAAGACCGAAGAGAAGAGGCGTGTCTTCTTTTTTCCGGGTTGGTACCCCTTTGGGTTGGTTTGAAAGGGAAACCAAGAGGAAAACCCAGGATCTTGGTCGGTGGAAAACTTGCCGCTTGCCATAGGCAGGGAGTGAGAATTGACGAGGAGATCGGCGGTTGCCTTCATTCGGAAATCCCCTTCCGTAGGGGATTTCCCGAGCACCAACCAGCTCTTTCCCGGACGGAAGCGGCCGGGCCGGGTGTGTTTTTTGGGGGGTCCGAGGAAAAGTTCTATGGGGTTTCAAACCCACGGTCGAAAACATAGGGAAAGGTCTAGAGATGGGATGAAGGGTTCACTGAGCCCGAGAGTCGGCCAAGGGAAGAGTGGGCTGAAAGAGCGGGCCCAAACGAAAGACGAGTTGGGTTTCGTCCAAAAGGCTCAAATCCAAGGCGACACCGGTTCCACTCTGTTCAACATGGATTGCCAATCCGAATTTATTTATATTCTCATTTGGGAAGATGCCAAAGCAACGACCTGGAAGCATACCAAGCAACCGAACGGCGGGGGGCTGACCCCTGCGAAACAAAGAGCAGCTTGGAGATACTCGTTCAGAATTGCGTTGGAAAAATGCATCCGAGACGCCCAACTTGCAAAGCAGCAAGATGCCAGCGGGTGTCTTGCGACACATGGGGTGTAAATATATTTTTCTCTATATATATATATATAATTATATATATAGCGACCAAGCAGCGCGACGTCCAAGACACACAGGGATCGAAAATACAAGAAACACACCAGGAAAAGAAGCACTGAAATACCAGGTAAAAAGAATTCAGCTATTGGGGAAACCAGCAAACCAGTACGGCCCAATCAGTTCTGAGACACTCCTCTTCCAAACCTCGAACACGCGCGTGTGGACTCGACTGTACGCCAACACGAACGACCTTTGCAGTTGGCCTTGCCTGTGCCTGAAAACCGGGGGGGAAAAAAAGGAAGGAAGAAAAAAAAAAGAGAAAAAAAAACAAAAAACAGAACCCTTGGGAGGGCTGTGGAAGCAAAAGGCGCCCTGCGCGTTTTCCATTGGAGTCCCGGAGTTCGAGAAGCGACGGCCCCAGCCAACAAAACCTGCTGTACTAGCATCGATTCACCCACGCCCCAAAGCTGGAAGCACGAGAGGGGACCAAATGAGAAAACAAAGAAAAAGAGAACAGAGAAGCAAATAAGAAGGACAAGAAGGGAGAAACAAAGAAGCAAAAGAAGAAAATGCGAAGAAAGAAGAAAGACAGACAGACAGACAGAAAGAAAGCAACAAAGAAAGAAAGAAAGAAAGAAAGAAAGAAAGAAAGACAAAAAGACAGAAAGACTGAAAGACGGAAAGAACCGAAACATCAAGAAGCCCTTCTGGCCATGGTGTTCTGCACGCAAAACACGAGCGGTCAACAACCCCCCACTTGGCACCTTGGGCACAAAGGGTTGCCAGTAGTCCTTGCTGGCCAAATCCCAGAAGATGAAGCCTCAGAGCGAATCCGATCTGAAGCTGCGAAACTTCATGACCGTGAAGCCTCAGCAATCTCGACTCACGTCAGATGGCTGTGTCTTACAATGGGGACCCCTGAAATGGTGGTTCTACCTTTGGGTTCTGCAATCGCCCTTCTCAAAGGCGCACACGTTGTTTTCCAGCTGATGGAAAAGGTTCCATGGGTGCGAGCCGCGTTTGGCTGAGTAAGAGGGGCCCCTCTGTAAGCCGCAAACCACATGCATGGATGAGACAGTCAAATGGGTGTGATGTCAATTGCACCAGCCCAAAAGAAAAGTTGACTGTTCATCCGCTGGGCTTTGTGAGGCCCTTGCGCATGGTGTCTAGCGCACTATGGCCTGTTTTGGCCGACTTCTTCGCCGAGATGATGAAGTTCGGGTCGAACTTCAGCTGCCAGACCCACGTCCTCAAAAATTGGATCATGGACTGCCTTGCCGTCTTGTTCTTCTTCGTCATGCAGTCCGCGAGATTCCAGTCACTGGCCAACCAAAGCAACTTGGTGCCAACCTTCTTCATTTGTTGGCGCAGTTGATACGCCTGCAGAGCAGCCCTGATATTCGAGAGGCCAAGCAACGGCCCTTCGTTCAGCTCCACCGCATCGTAGGCACCCTTGCTGTCTGTCGCCAGCAGCCCGGGAATGGTCGCCACCATCGCGTCAGCCACCTCCAGAATGTCCTTGGAGTCGTTGAAGCCGCAGCAGCCATTCAGCTGCGCCCACATAAGGCGAACGCGATAGGCGTTGTCCTCGCCCTCCAGGATGGATTGGATCTCTCCATCATTTGACGAGATGGCCACTCGTCGCAACTTCCATGTTCGCCACATCACCAGCGACAAGGTAGAGGTCTTGCCCTCTCTGATGCTCTTGCCGCCCATCAACACCAACAGGCCTCCAGTGGACTCACCCTTGGGCCTGTTTGCGTGCGCCTGGTCTGCCATTCCGACGATGGTCATGTCCTGCCAGTGCTCCACGTCGTTGAAGTGATGAAATCTCAGTGATGTGGATGTCGAGGTCCGCGCTTCCTTGATCAGGTCCTGCACTTCCTTTGCCACCTCCATCTTGGGCTTTCCGCAAGTCTGACAGAAGCAGGTTGCAGCGAGCGCATAGCAACGAGGCACTCTGCACCGCAAGCCACTGCACTGCACCTAGTGCATCTCCTCATTGGATCGTAGCCACTTCTGCTCAATGCCCAAATCCTCCAATGTCTCCGCGTAGTGCTTCTGTTCCAGCTCCACGTAGAACTGCTCACCCTGATCAATCACATTCACATCGACGCCAATGTGCCGGTAGGAGTTCAACCTCACCTTTCCCCGTTTGAACTTCTCGTCGATCTTCTTGCGGATCTCCAGCCATCGTTCATTACGAAGGTCTCCTCCCCGGTTGAAGTCATCCACGTGACCACCCATGAAGCCAATGGTCGTGTAGCGGTCCCACTCATTTCGAGGGGACTCGTTCTCCTCGATCCAGACCCACAGACACGAGTCTCCCCAGATCCGGATGCCGCCCATGCCGGTCAGCTTGCGGTCCAATTCCTGCCACAAGTTTCTTGGGGCTGTCGCGCTTCCGTAGATATCCTTCAGCAACCGCAGAAGACCATTGTTGTCCACGCCCAAAGCCTCCTTGAGCTCCGGTGTCCCAGTGGTCCACAACCGTTCCTTCTCCATGGTCTTTGACGTCTGTAGGAAGGCCGTCGAAAGGTCAAGGCCTTCCAGATCCCACTTGCGCTGGGCCACCAGCTGGAAGGTTAAATACCGTGCCAGGGTAGACTGCACTGGCGACGCCGTCTTGTGACCTTCATCCAGCAGATCTGGATGTTGAAACCCAAGAAGCACGATTCGTGCTTTGGCCTTTTTGGACGCGTCTGCCGTGATGGTAGTACTTGAGGGTCACGGCCTTCTGGGCTTCCTCCTGCTCCTCCGGTGGAATGACCTTCCATGTGAGCACCCACCGACATCCAAGCACTCGATTGCCGCGCTTCGTCCTCCTCTGCCTTGTCCAGGCACCGTCGCACCGCCTCCTGCGCCAGGAAGCTCTTCACTTCCTTCGACTTGGCCCGATCGAACAACTGCTTGTCCTGCTCCGAGAGATGCCTGTAGACCACCTCCGCGTCTCTCATCTTTTTCACCAAGAAATTGACCGGGTTCCTGACGAAGTTCTTCTGGTCGCGATGCGATCCGAAGTTCAGGTCGAGCTCCATCCAGTAGCCCCCGTTGACTTCGTCCAAGGCGTCGAAGAGCTCCGCGTGCAGCGTCTCTTCGTCCTTTGCCGACTCATCACTACCATCTCCGTGGTCGGTCTTTTGTCGCTTCTCATCGGGTTCCTTCACTTCGTCCGCCGATGCCCTTGAGGATGTGCTCTGTAGTAGTGGCCTTGCCGACGACGATCCACCAATGGTCAAAGGCTTTCCGTCTCCATCCCAGCATCGTCATCCACCAGAAGCGACCTTGGCTGGTAGTCGTTCACATCTACCGTCTCCTCTTTCTCCGTGATCCCCGGCGACATTTGTGGCTGTTTCCATCTCAACCGTCTCATCGGTGCTGGAGCCATGGTCGAGGCATCAGGTTGTTTAGGAAGATCAACCTTCTCCTCGTCCTCCTCCGTCGGCTCCTCGTGGACCACGTCCACGTACTCCTTCTGCGGAATCAAGTCCGTCAGACTCTTCCACTCCATGGGGTTCGTCTGGTTCCTCATTTCCTCCACGGCTTGTTCCACCTCCGTGAGAGGTCTGACCGAATGCACCGAGCACCGCATGATGGTGCGTCCGATGACCACCCAGACAATGTGCCTCCTCTCGTCCCCTTCTTCCTGGTCCACCAGAACTTCTTGGAACAGCACACGTCCTGGCCCGATCCATCTGGGCTTCGCCGTCTTCTTGAAACCTTGCTGCTTGCCCTTGTGGTACTCATGCGTCATATACCTCCTCCAGACTTTCACCCACTGCGTAGGCCAGAAATCTCTCAACGGCTGCCTGACCTTGGAGTTCTGCAGCTTGCTCAAGGTGCGCAGCGCTTTTGCCCTTCTCGCACAATCTTCTGCTTGCTGACGCTGTGTCACCAACCTCACATGATCTTGTTGTAGATCCGGGGGGTCCCGCCCTGCAAAGGTCCGAAGGTCCTCCTCCGTGAGCGAGTAGCTTCTGCCAAATGCCCATTGGAAGGGGCTGCATCCTTCCACGAACTCCGTGCCGTTGAGCCCTGCTGCCGCCATTGCCAGACATACTCCTGGGTCCATAGCCGCAAACGACGTCTGGATGAGAGTAGCCGTGGTCTTGATGTCCTTGATCGATGACACCATGCGCCCATCCCTCCTTCTCTGCCGGATGCTGCAGCGCAATGTTGAGGTCCGAGAGATACTCCCGCAGTTTCGTCGATGTCAGTGTCTTGGCCGAATCGGGGATCACAAACTGTGGCTTGGGCTTGTCCATGAGCCACCTTGCTGCAAAGCTTGCGATGACATCCTCCGCCGATTCCGCATGCTGCTGGTCCAGGTTGTAGGTCTTCAGAACATCCACCACCTTGTACTTCGTTGCCATGTCCATGTAGAGGATGAACTTATACTTCTTCTGGCTGTTAGGTGGCAGCCATTCCGCAATATCAATGCCAACCTGTGACCATGCCCTCGGGAGAGGCTTTGTTGAAGCCGGAGGAACTTGTCCTGAACTACTTCCACCTGGTCGGAGTGCTTCACATTGCGGGCATTTGTAATCCAACACCATGCGGATCTGCCACGCTGGTCTTCCCGCGTCTCTCACCATCCGGGCCAGGTTGCGGTTTCCCGGATGTCCCGCCGCGGCGTGAAACTTCTTCACCTTTGCAATGGTCTCTCTTCTCGCACATCTTCGATGTCCTCGTCGCCAACGGCGTCTGGCTCTTCGTCTTCACCCTCAGCTGCATGAAGCACAACCTCCAGGTAGTCTTCATTCGAGATGTCCAAGTCCTCCTTGATCCAGAGCTTCTTGAGAACTCTGTCCGGTACTTCCTGTTGCCTCCAGAGTCTTGCAATGCTGCGGCACATGTTCCACGGGTAGTAGGCCGTCGCTGCCGTCTCCCCGCCAGCAATTTCTCCATGATCATGACCGCCGGTGCATGTCTTGTTCCTGAACATCGCGTAGAAGCGCTCATCCGTGGTCATGATGGTCCATTGCTTCCGCAGCAGTTGCTTGTTGTCTCGCGTGCGTAAATTGTACCGACATCCGTCGATGCGACACCAGAAAATGCGATAGCCATGGTACACCAGGATGCGCTGGATCTGCTCCATCTCCTGTACATTCCACCCGTCGCAGTGCGTTGGCCATTCGTGGTAGTAGTCCGGGCGATAACCAGCTCCAAGCATTTGTCCAAGCCAGTTGGCGAAGATCCGCATCATCTTTCTTTCCCTGCGTCGGAACTTCGACAGCACTTCCGGTCGATCTCTGTAGTTCAACCTTGCCCACGTGCTCCACTTAGTACATGGCATCGATAACCACAACCTCCGGGGTTTCTTGATCACCGCCAGGTTCGCCAGCACCTCGTAGGTCTCGGGCTTGTAGAGATCAAGATCATTCGCAAGGTTCACCCGCATGGCGGCTTATCGCACGCTCTCGCATCACCTCCTTGATTCTGACGAGCTCTTCCGTCGTGATGCGCTTGAGAATCTCTTGCTCTAGGGTGGGTGTCTCTGGCTCCTCGAGCACACCCCATGAACCGGCGGCGCTTGAAGGGGACTTCGGTGCCGAGACTGTCGTCTGATACCCCTTCTCCTTCTTCGCCACCACTCCTTTCTCCTTGCACTTGACCAGCACGTCCGCGTAGCGCTGGTTGGTAGTGTGCTTGTCGATCGCCACTCTGACCATCTCCTCCGTCGGCATGATGCCCTTCATGCTCGAGAAGTCCGCCTCCAGCATCTCCAGCGCCTTCAGCACGTCCCGTTGATTCTTGACCTCCGTGTGGTCCGACGGAGCTCCTTTCTTCGGCACGTAGATCAGGCGCAACGCGCAACGGCCGCAGTGTAGCCACACTCCCCGCTTGTTGCTCCGATAGTGCATCGGTTCGTGCTCGCCATAGCATGGCCATTGCTGGCCTGACGCTCGAGGATCTCTCCCGTCCATCGTCATGGCCCGATGCTTCTCCATCGCCTGCATCTGCTTCCCTTCCTTCTCCTTCGCGATCTGCTTCTCCAGCACCTCCAGGTAATCCGGCGACTTTACGGCCATGACTCACTAGCGGCGCTGTCGAGGAAGGGGTTCCCAGGGGCTGCTCAGGTTCCTGATGCATGGGTCTGAGCTCAACCGCTGCTGGTTCAGTCCGAATGAGCTCCCGTCTTCGTTGCAGCAATAGGCGAAAGGACTCTGCCCTCTCCTGCTCAGACATCAATCCATGCAGTTCCAGAACTTCAATATCATGATCAAACGTCACCTTGCGTTCCTCGACAAGAATGATATTTGCATGCCCATGCGGCACTGAGGTTCCCCCGGTAAGGTACTCTACAAGATCCACCATGTAGTGTCCCTTAGAATTCTGCTGAAGGTGATAGTGCTGATGGGGGTCGATCAACGAGAACACACAACTTCCGTCCACCAGATCCACAACCATGCCTGTACCGCTGTCCCCCGCAAAGTCCATGCCAACAAGTACTGGTACAAGAAGGGATCTGCCCTCATCGCTATCCTGGTAATTGCTGGGGTTTGGAAGCACGTACACAGAAAAGTTCCTGAGTTTTCCAGATGCTGTGGAGTGAAGATCAACATGATATTCTCCACGTCCCCACTTCCCTGACCCGAAGCGAAAGTATGGGCGACGGCTTTGGTCAATCTTGATTGTCGCTCCTGGGTCTTTTGCCAGAAGGGCTTGGATCAGCCCTTGAACAGCACCTTCTGGGCCAGCACTTGCCGTGGCTCCGGTGTCCAGCATGCCTTGGCTGGGTTTACGCTCCGCGTTCACCCGTGCAGAATTTGCTTCAGCTGCATGAAGATTTCCATGAGCACGAGCTCCGGCTTCCATCTCCAGTCCATAGTAGTCCGCCATATAGGCATTGACCTGGCCACTCTTCGTGCTCTTGAACTTGCCTTTCCCTTTGCCAAAGGGGTACGCGTAGGCCGCGTCGTAGACGTTCGCCCAGTTTGCGCCTTTCGACTTATACTTCCCCTTCTGGAAGGCCAAATCCCAATGCCAGTCCGGGTCCATGAAGTGAGCGTGCTTGCCCGGGTTCTTGCCTCCAAACGACTTTCCCCCATATCCTTTTCCCTTTCTCACACCGGGATGCTGTCTATCTGGGCATTCACGGGCCATGTGGTTGCCCCCGCAGATGAAACAACCACTGCTTCCTTTTGCTCCCGGCACCACTGGCGTTGCGAAACCACGCTCTCGTCTCATGGCCGCCGTGGCTTGCTGTGCTTGAGACCACGTTCTCTTGGCTTCCATGGCCATGATCTCGGCGTCCTTCTCCGCCTTGTGCATCTCCTGTAGGCGAGGATCCTCTGCATCATCTCCGTGTCCTCCGGCATCTGTCTCCCACGTGTTCGCGTCCTCGTCCTGCCAGCCAACGTAGTACTGCCATCCATTGTTCCAACCATCGCCCCATTCATCACCCCAATCGCCATAGCCGGTGTCGTCCACGTACGAGACAAAGGACTCTGCTTCGGCAGCATGAAGATGATGTCCCGGGGCCGACGTAGGAAATCTGCTCAGGATGTCTCTCCATTCCTCCGGGCTCAGAGATGCTGCCACCAGCAACCTCCATCCCCGCAGGACATTGATGATGAAGGAGTCCATTACGTTGAGCTCCTCCTCAACCGCATCTGCTGTGCCTGCTGCATCTCCAGCAGCTTCTTGACGTACCGGTTGAGGTGCAGCTGCTGCTTGATCCCGTCCAGCCTGAGGTGATGCTGCTGCCGGAGGGGCTTGAGCAGCCGCATCTGTGGCTCGATTTTCTTGAAGATCATCTGCATCCGCAGCTACCTCCTCCTCTTGAGACACCCTCTGATATCCCCATGACTTCCGACGGCTGGACGCCTCCGACGTCTCGTCCACGCGGCTACCACCGCGTTGCCTCCATCGATCCCACTGACTGGGAGACCACCAGTCCTGAAGATCTTCATCACGATCAGGATCACCAGGGGGAGGTAGCCCAAACGTTCTCTTGCTCGGGTCCACCCCGCTCCGTTCCTGCTTCAACCGGATGAGCGCCTCCTGCAACTCTTCAAAGCCGAGAGTTTCCCGCACAAGGAAATCCGACACCTTCTCGTTGGAGTACCTCTTGAAGGCAAAGTACTGACTCATGATCGCCGCCGCATTCGGCATACTGCGGCGAACCAGAGGGCTCATTGCAAGCTTCCGGAGGTACTTCGCGACGCCGTCCTCGGTGTCAAACTCCGATTGCGACCAACTCATCGCCAGCAACCTTGCGGCTCCCGTCAGCTTCGAGATGAGCCTAGTCGCAAGGTACCTCCGCATGTTCTGCTTGTTGCCTCTGACGTACCATGAGATCTCCTTGCAGTAGCGGCGCCATCCCTTTGGTGCACCGTCCCAGGTAGGGACCGTCTCCTTGCCCTCCATGATCTCCCTGATCGGGCCGAAGGGCTCGCGATCGTGTTGATGAGATTCACCGCCTGGAGCGTCTCCTGCTCCGCTACCAATGCAATCGCCCTGCTCAAAGGCGCACACGTTGTTTTCCAGCTGATGGAAAAGGTTCCATGGGTGCGAGCCGCGTTTGGCTGAGTAAGAGGGGCCCCTCTGTAAGCCGCAAACCACATGCATGGATGAGACAGTCAAATGGGTGTGATGTCAATTGCAGGTTCCCTTTAAACCAACCCCCAAAAGGAAGTACTCACAAAAAAGACGTCCGCAGCAACCTGTTTTCTCGATTGACCGAGGAAACCATCGACAGTGTGCAAATGACCGGGACGCCACTCAGTGCGGTGTGCGCCTGCAGTATCAACATCTTGCGGCCCAGAGTCGGCGCATGGGGTACATGGTTGATGCAACTCAACGTCATGCGGGTTCTTGGCTGTTCATCACCATCTGTACATGCCTGTCCGTCATCAAGCTGAAGCAGCCAAAATCATCCAGAATGAAATGCCACACAAGTGACGCTGCCGAATCTTGAGGCCGCTCGGCCTTGCTCAGCGCTCCGCATGTGTTGTCTTCCAGCTGTCACCGCAAAGACACGCCGCAAACAAGCACCAATAACGACCGGCCCCTGTCAATCCAGCAATGGCGCTCCATCGTGAGCAATATCGCTGGCAGCCATTTGACATGTCGCATTTGTACGCGTTTGCTATCTGCCATGCCAGCGGGCAGCCCAGGCACAATCAGATCTGTCTGCAGTTTGCCGGATCACTCAAGCCTGACTTGGGCAGGCAGCGAGCGCGAACCGCTTTGGACCATCTTTTCTGCCTCCCCTTTGCAGAACAGGAGCCGACACGTGGCACAAACTCGGACCCAAGGGCCTCCGGCTCAGTGGCAGCTGCTTCCCCGCTTGGCGGTATCGACCAACGACACATGGCGAATTCAGCCCTGTGGAAAGGGCAGCTTCAGGTTTGCAGGCCTTGAACCGAAATGCTGCTGCCTTGTTGCTGGCTGAAAGGGAAAATGATGGAGAAAACAAAAGGCAAACACGTACGCCACATGGGGCAATGTCCTTTACTGCGTGAATAATAGGGTCCTCACGCCGGAGCCGAGATTCATGGCTCTGTCGGCACCACGTAATTGTCCGTAACGTGCCTGGAAAGATCAATCATGTCATCCAACAAATCGCGGAAATGCTAAACTGCTGACAAATAAATGTGTAGATGTTGTTACACAGAAACAGATCCCAATTTCGAGATCTAAGGCAGAAGCGCTTTTCAGAGCCACAGTCTGTAGTTCGACGGAGCCAATTTTCGCAGTCCAAATCCACACGCGACTCAATGTGAGTCGTAGCCGCTGCGACACTGGGCTCTCGCGCGGGGGTCCTCGTCTTGCAAATTCATCCAGATGTTTGCATTGTTGAAAATCACCTGCGAACGCACACCGAGGCCTCCGACTTAAAGGTGAGCTTTCGCAGTCACAAATTCAGGCAGCTCATGAATGTGGGCTTCCCAAGAGGGATCTTTCCTTTCATCCCAAAAGGGGACCGATTCCTATTTGGAGAAACGCCCATGTGGTTGTTTCTCCAATGTCCAGACCCTTCTTGGTTCTGGCACCACCAATCAAACGAGGCATCCACATCCAACCGTTGCAGCCCTTCTTTGTTCAGCTGGGGGCGGTTTGGGAACACCCAGCTGCAATTGGGTCCTTGACCACGCAAAAGTTTTGCCCGGCCCTTGCCTTGGTTCCAATCTTGTGCCAACCATTCACACGTCACGGCCAAGATAGGCGCGGCTTGCAGATTTCTGTGGTGACCTCTCGCGTCTCCAAGTCGCAAACGCGGACACGAAAACGCAGTGTGCGACCGGCTGGATCCGCATGGCTGGTGTCCCGCATGTTGCTCGGTGGGACATGTGGAATCAGTCGCCTTTTGACAACTGGCATGTTTTTGTCAAAGCCCTGGCTGACAAAGGCTATCCCCACACAATCCATGATCTCCAAAGAATCTGGGGGGAGAGATGCTAACTCAGGTGGCACAAGCCAGGAGTGTCTCCTCCTGTACCCAGCAGGTCACCACCGAAGGATCGCCCGTCCGACTACATAACGCTCGCAAAAAACCAATTCATGCCTCCGAACACGTGCCTCCAAGAAACACGTCTCATCAAGTATCAGAGCTGAAATCCGACAGATTTGGATTGCTCCAACTGATTGCATTGCGATCAACGACACAAGACTTCTTTGAGGGCAGTGATGGTGCAGTGATGGTGCAGTGATGGTGCAGTGATGGTGCAGTGATGGTGCAGTGATGGTGCAGTGATGGTGCAGTGATGGTGCAGTGATGGTGCAGTGATGGTGCAGTGATGGTGCAGTGATGGTGCAGTGATGGTGCAGTGATGGTGCAGTGATGGACAAGAAAGTCAACTGTCAGCCGGAAAATAATAGGAGTGAGCGTCCTTAAAAAAAGCTGGGTGTTGCACTTAAACATGCAGATGTATGCAAGGAAAACAGAAGTCGCACACTTTCAGGGCCGGCCTCTTGCTAGGAAAGCCGTTTGGAAAGTGTTCGGCCCTGTCATCCACTCCGAAAGAAACCAAAAGCACGGCATCCTTCGCAACATTCTCTTTTTCTTGAGCGAATCGTCAGAAGCTCGCTCCGTGCCTCCACGGACTTGTAGGGCAGAACGAAGTTGGAGTCATCTCGGCAAAGGCGGACCGGACGACCAAAACCAGAACTTTCCACCAAGTTGATACGTCTCTTTATCGACCGGAATTTCTCACCGGACCTATGCAACCAGACATGACCCCCAGCATGAAGCAAGCCCAGAAGATGTCACACCTCAAAATGTGCCCGAAAGTGCTGTCCGGTGCACGTGCTTTCCATCGGTGGCATTGAGCCCTCAGCTGACAGTGTTTGCGGCAGCAAGTGATTGCGTGGTTTCGGCCCCTCAAATTGCTCTTTCAGCTGGTGCCTTCGCGAATTCATGCCTTCTCCACTGCATGTTGTCGCGTGGGAGAGTTGTGATGCTTACACCAAAAACATAGTGGCAAAAGCCAGCCACAGCCCAAATCAAGGAGGCGAACCCCACTCGAAGGGTTTCCTATTTTGAGGAGACACCAGCACCGCAGGCGCTACTTTGTCCTCATACATAATGCTTTCAAGTATCAGAGGAGCAGGCTAAGATGGCGAAGAGACAGAACTGTGACAAATGAGCAATGACACTCATAACAAAGGCATGGTACTCGTTGCGGACATGTTTCGGCTTGTTGATTTGTTTCGTTGCCAGGAAATCGCCAATGACTTGCCCCCGTGATTTCGGGGTTTACAAGGAAAACCCAACTTTTGGATAGGATATTCAGTTATATGAAATGGCGGGTCGCCAATATTATAGCATCTGACCCCGAGCAGTTCCCCTGCAAGAACCATGTAAGCGAGAAGTTGGTGCAGGGAACTGGTGAACGGGTACAAAAGGCGTAGGCTGGGCCCGTGAGTGCAAACAGGTGCCGGGTGACTAGTTTGGGAAGTATGAAGGCATCTGCTTCGGAGGGCTCACGCATGGGCACCCTTCACAACATTAATATTTCCAAATCTAAGAAACCAGCTACAGGAAATCCTACAGGATATCATTGTTTTCGTTGGGCGTGCCCTTTCATGTAGCCATTCCTTTAGCTGGTTTCTATGAAAGCAAAAGAATCTTCGGGGGAAAATCAAACGGCGTACAAACACTTGCTGAAAGTGGAGGTCATCCTGGCGGAGCCCGTCGCGCAAAGTTGCGGAAGAAGACTTCTGCTTTGCGACATCCAATTATGTCCCATCCGGGCAAGCCCACAACTGCACACCTAGCACGAGGTGGGTCACAAACCTCCCATTCTCCCTGGCAGGTCACAAGCAGGCAGCAAAAAGCCATGGACGAAATCCGTTCGCACCACTTTGAAACCATGAAAGACCACTGTTGGTTGGAACTTACCTTGGAATCATCATCATTCCAGGGTGACTTGTTAGGTGCGAAATGGATTTCGTCCATCCACACTCTGATCCCTTCTTCCTGGCTTTGAACAAAACAAATCAGAGCGCTTTCTGTGGCGCGAAAAATGTACCTTGTTTTTCAGAAGGGGTGCTCCCTGGGATGTCGGTCTCCAGTTTTTCTTTGCCCTGCCCCTTTTGCTTTACCTGCACCGTGTCCATTGGATAGCCTTTCACCGTCCGAGGCCTCGGAACCCGGGTACATGTCATCAACCAATGCATTGGGGGAGCCTCACAGCCAAAAAGGCCCCCACCTTCTCGAGGACCGAGCAGCATCTTTCTGGAATCTGAGCTGCATCCTTTTTCCGGGGTTCTTGTTTGCCCTGTGTGGGTCGGGCTTTTCTAGACCAGAGAGAAACCGAAAAAAATATCCGTTATTTACGGGCAGCACCCATCTTTTTTGGGGAGAGGCTTCCCCTCCTCCAAACGTCTCCCCGAGCTGAGTTCGGCGTGCCTGGCCCGCGCAGCTCATTGTACGCCTCAGTCGTCCGTGTGCTTCTCCTTTTTTGGTGATGGATGTCCGCTGTCAATGTCTTGAACATTCAAAAAAAAAACACATATAAATATATATATATATGTATAGATATGGTACCCCCCCCCATGGACCCTGGTTTGGTGCGGTTGACCTGTATTTTCCCGTGTTTTATGCTTCTTTTTGCTTCTTGGATTTGTGTCAAAATTGGGGGGAGGGTCGTACATGTATATGATACGCATGCATGCATACAGATGTGATAACAGCAATGACATCAGCACCTGCAATCTGAAAGAGTTTGAATGCATCCAAGAATACAAGAACAACTCAGACATTTTTAAAAATTATTAAAAAAAAATCTGGGATTCAAGATTCAAGATTCAAGAATCTGAGAAAATATTTTCTGGGAATCTTGAATCTTGAATATTGAATCCCATAATTTTTAAAAATTATTAAAAATTATGGATTCAAGATTCAAGATTCAAGAATCTGAGAAAATATTTTCTGGGAATCTTGAATCTTGAATCTTGAATCCCATAATGTTTAAAAAGTCTTAAAAATTCCAGGGTTGTCCCAATACTCTCGGTGTTCAATAAGATTCTCGGAAAAGTTTTCCGTGAAATAGTTCAATCCAGTGGTAACGGATGTTCGAGGTGATAGAACAACTTGAACATTTTAGGGGTTGACCAGGATGGATGATTCTCAGGAAAGTGGTGGTTTGTGGGCTCCTCAATATTGAATCCCCAATCCAGTGGTAAAGCACTTTCAAGTGTTAGAAGAACTTGAATGCTATTTGGGTTTGGCCAGGATTGACAATTCTCAGGAAAGTGTTCTGTGTAATCTTCAATATTGAATCTTCCATCCGATAGTAGCAAATTTTCAAGTGCTTAGCGATCCAGTGGACACACTTTCAAGTTATTGGTTAGACAAACTTTCAAGTGCTTTTGGTGAGCTTCATGTCAGCTATGCTCATGTTGACCCCTTTCTAGGAGGTAAACAAAGGCAGGTGCAACGCTCAAAAATACTGCATTTTCCAGTATTTTATGAGGAGGCGCAGGATCATTGGGGGTACTATATATGTGTGTATGTATGTGTATATATAGATATACATATGTATGTACGTTCACACACCGTCCCCCACCCTCTTCAACTACCTGTCCACATTTGCTCATCTACTACCTCCACCTTTTGACATAGAATTAACTTTCCTGCGCAAATAGCTTTAAATACAACGGTTTAGCTAGAATCCCTGTTTCGAGATAGTTTTAGATTTTGAACCTCTCTTCCCTTGAAATTTCCCTTTGGAACCCTTCTAACAAGTTCAATGTCGGACCTTTCTTATGCTACAAAAGGGCCAGAATGTAAACAACACAAATCCTATTTTTAATTTCCAAATGTTTAGCCATATTTAATATGAATTATATATGAGGTGTAGTCTCTATTCACTTGATATTATCAAAAGCAAATTGAGTTGTGTTCGTCTTAGATTATACTTACCACTTGGATTATATTTGGGAAAAACTTCCATCTAACTTCTTGTGTTATAGATTAGTTGGAGTTTAGCCGAAAATATATATTTACATTTTCATGTAGCTGCTATTTGGAAAGGATTTGCTTGTTTAAGCTGCAATTGAACATAAACACATTTTTGAAAACTATATCCATACTAAACTATATTCAAAATTCCAATTCTAGTTGAAGTAACATCTTATGTGCAAAGGGTATCATACTGGGACATTGTGGAGGACTCCGGGCTCCAAATTATCACGCTTTGGGGACCCACAATTGGAAATTTCGAGAATATAAATTTGGAAATTCTAGATTTGCCATCCCCAAAAGGCTGTAAAACCAGGGTCCATGGGGGGGGGGGTTGCATATATATATATATACCATGTACATATTGTGTATATAGATATAAATATATATATATGCATTTACATTGTTCCCCTAGGCTCTGCTGTCCCTCGGAGCTCAGGCTTGGCCCATCTGATGTCATTGGCGGTCCTTTGAAGAAGTTGCGAAAGCGGGAGAGACAGACAGAAAGACAGATAGAGACAGGCAGACAGGCGGACAGACGGACGGAAGGTAAGGAAGGGAAGGTAAGAAGGAAAGAAAGAAGGAAAGAAGGAAGGAAAGAAGGAAGAAAGAAAGAAAGAAAGAACGAAGGAAAGAAGGAAAGCAAGAAAGAGAAACAGAGAGAAACAGAGAGAAACAGAGAGAAACAGAGAGAAATAGAGAGAAATAGGGGAAGAAAAAGGGAGAAAAAACAAAACCGAAAAAGAAAGAAGCAGAACAGATCGATAAAGACCACGCCAGGGTGTCTCGGTCACCAGGTAAAGCAGAAGGGGGCCTTCCCATCCGCTCCCTGACTTCGGGGCCGAATTCTTTTTGTCGCCCGAACGGCATCTCACCTCCTGAGTGCGAACTGCGAAGAAAGACCCAAAACTTGTGGTTTTGCGCTGAAGTCGTCTGTCCCAAAAACTCGCTTCCTGAGTGGATGGGCCAAACAAAGCCACTTTGTGTTTACCAAAATGGCAGCCTCAAACGGTTGAAGTCCAACTCAGGAGCTGACATTATTAGTGTCAGATCCGCAACTTTGAAGCGAGGTCCTACTGGAAATAGAAACAGCCTTAAAAACCAAAATACTGGAGAAAGAAGGTGGACAATACCATCTCCACAGCAATTCATTCCTTATCATGTTCTAGATCATGCAGTATTTGCCTGTTCCACAACACAGCGCCCAAAACCTATGGACCTTTGGCTCTAAAATGGGTATGAAGCTTGAGGGAGTATACTCCCCGGCAAAACTAGGAACCAAACCTACCAAAATGGCCATGGACAGAGGTGGTGGGCTGCGCAACTGGGCCCGCCACGTCGAAGTCGAACCGTTCCTTGACCAAGTCAAAGGGCTCCCGGATCTCATTGTCCGCTGCCTTCGCCGATAGCCCGCAAGAAGGGGCAGCACTTCCGCAGTCCCAAAAACCTCCAAACCTCCTGGTCAATGCAAGGTGAAGTTCCTTTCAGTGAAGCAATGGTTTACGAGGGAGAAGTGAGCTCCCTTGCCAAAAAGGACCGGCAAAAGGCAGATGTCCAAGATCAGCAGGAAAATGCTGTCCACCAAGCTGGGTAACTGGGGAGAATGTGGATTGGGCCTCTAGGCTTCCTTTCAGCTTACCCTTGCAAGTCTAAATCCAATTTTAGGAAAAACCCACATGGGCCGTGGCCATGTCCCCAAGAAGCTCACTTCTGGCCGACACCAATCGACGCACGCAGCTCTTTGCATCTCGGGGATTTGGGCAAAAGATGCTTCTCCTTCCTTGGTTGATGTTGGAAGGGGAGCAAAAAAAATTGTTTAGCCGTTAAGTGGAGATTTCCCACTAAACCACAATAAGCAAAAATGGAAAATGTTTCCCAACAACAACCAGGCTACTCGCAACAAAGGATGGCCAGGATTCTCGAGTGCTCACTCCATTCAAGTAGCTCGGCAGGTCTTGTTGCTGCGTAACCACACCATCGAGCAACCACTGCTGCGAGCTGCCGAGGCCCGGCCAAGGGCGCTGGTCTGACGCTTTGAGGCAAAGCTCTGAGCATAGCAAGGGAAGCCACTCCACAACTTCAGCAATCTGAAACCAAAAATCGGCACGCTTCCAAATAGCCCTTCTGCGTCCTGGGTTCTGGCCCAACCTCCCGTTCCAGCAATTGTTCTTGTCTCGTGTGCACCCCCAGCGCACATGGGTACGGGTCAAAATTAAACCACCAGGGGACCGCAGGTTTTAGTCCATGTGTCCATTTACCAAGGCAACCCATTTTGGCTACCCATTTTGGACCCACAGCGCACATCTTTCTCGCTTCTCGCCGGCCGCCGGCGCCGGGCGCCGACCCGTTGCCTGCAGCTGGTCATCGTCCTTGAAGAGCGGGTCCGCGCAGGAGAAGCACAGCATGAAGCTGCCACCCGCCTCACGAGCGGCAAAAAGCCGCACCGGGTCTGACGCATCCTTGAAATGAGTGTCTCCAATGAAAAAAAAGAACTGGGCCCTCCAAGATGGCAGCCATTCCGGAAGAAACCTCGCAAGCAAACCAATGTGAAAAGTGATGCACGCAGCCATTGTGGTCTAAAGAACCAGTTCCATCATGAGCCCGTCAAGCATATCATGGATTTTCTGATCAGAAACCAACAGGGTTCGCGTTTTCAGCTCTTTGTAGGGACATCCTTCGACAGACTTCTTCTACATTGGTGTCCTGCAATTTTCAGCCAGCAGGACATTAAGCCCGGACCAACAAAGCAACCCAGAGTCAATCGTGTTCCCTACCAATCGCCCCGCTAAACAACACATCCGGCAAGGAAATGAAAAGCACAGCATCGTTCAAAGACAAAGCCAGCCAGCCAGCCAGCCGTGATTCTGCAGTGGCGTTGACTACCACAATAGCACACCCCTGCCCGGTGCTTTTCGGCGCACGCCCCGGCCTTTTCACAGACCTCGCAGTTGAAGCCCCGAGAGAAGTACTGGCCCCCGGGCAGCGCGTTGCAAGTGGCGCAGCGGCGCCCGGTCTCCCCTGGCACCGATGGATCTGAATGAAGCTGGAGCCCGAGGGCTTCAATGACGCATTGACCCCATGGCACATGTCCGGAGAAAACAACGTGTTCTTTTGAACCATTCCATTTCCCAAGATTTGTGTACTCCCAGGGTGCAATACAAAAACCCTCAGATGGAGCCCCATGTGGAATTCTATTTTTGAAGTTGGAGCCCCAAAATGTTGGTGTATGCTCTTTAGGAGGGAGCCTGCTTCACCTTGGCTCGGGGGAAACCAGAAGGAGAAAAGGCTATTTTGGGGCTCCGTACATTGACACATACCTGCCTGAAGTGTAGACCCCTTGAAAATGAAGGGGCGTTTCATTTCAAGGCCACAAGCTTTTCTTGAAGGGGCCCAACTTCGATTATCTTTCAAACAGGGGGAACGGTCAGGGAAAAAAGCCTGGCAAGGCGAACGCATCTCTGCCGGCACGGGAGTCAGGATTTTTTTGAAATGCAAGCACTCTGCTGCTGGCGTAGAAAGCTGTCCACAGCACATGCTGTTAGCATGCGTGATGTAGCTGCCCTTGGTAGGCTCCTGCTTGCAGAGAAACGCAATGCAGAGGCAGGCTGTTGACAGCAACCGTGGTTGCGTGCTGAGTTTAAAGTTGTTCCAGGCATCATTTTGCCCACCCTCTTGACTATCATTGCGGGAGGGGCAACAGCGCAACCAGCGACGCTTAGGTGCACTGTTACAACTACTCATTTCCTGTCAAGTTTAATCAGCAATGTCATTGTTGCAGTCGTTATGCGGGTTTCGGTTCAATTGTCATGATTTTTAAGTAAGAACAGATGCTGGCATTGCACTGCTTGCTTGGCTTGCAAGCAATAGCTTGCTGAGAGGGAGGAGGCTGCTTCCTCATCCAGTAGAACGTCTTGCTCTTGCAGCGGAGCAGTTCTTTGATCTGTGTTTGATGTCAGCCGGTTGCTTTGCGCAGTGCAAACTCGCCTCGCTAGTGCCGGGGAACGAGGAAGACCCTAGTGGTACGCGTCAAACACTGCAACTCGCCGCGGTGCACGTGGCTCCTTGAGCCCTATCAAACGAGTCCAAATGCCTGGAAAACCCTCCCAGCGGCAAACATATTTTAGGAGTCCAAGCGACTTGTTGGGTCCTAATCTCGGACCCACGGTTCGACCTTTTCTCGGTTGCTTTCTGCTCCCCCGCTAAAAAAAAAAAAATAGTGGTTTAATACGGAAAACCCATTAGCTGGCAAAAAGTTAAAGTCCTAACATCCCTTGGCAAAATGCACCACCAAAGTTTTTTTTTGGAACCAATCCCCACGCCACTGGAGTCGCAGGACCAGGCGACTCTCTGAGTTGAATGTCTGGATTGAGGATTCGATGGTCGCCAAGCCAAACCTTCCAAGCCAACCCCAAGCTCCATGTCGGGAACAAAAAATTGATGTGAGCCACAGTCACTCTTCATTGCGGCTTCAACTAAGTTGGGGTGTGTAACACCCATGTCCTGATGGTGTTTTGGTTTGTGTACCCAAAAGGACCTTAAAAACATTGGAAGCCTGGGTTGCTCCAGCAGGTTGATACGAGTTGCCGCAACCCTTCTGACACGCTCAACGCGTCTCCATGCTTGGACAGAATGCTGCAAACACACATGCGTTCAGCCTCCCAGCCCCTGTTTTCCTAGCACTTTATGGGATGCATTCCGGCGCACGGATCCTTGTGCACCTTGCGCACTCGTGCCACTAGCCAACTGAGCAGTGCTTCTTATGACTTTTTTCGGCCATCACTATACGGCCTGCTGTGGATGGACGAAATCCTGCGGCACCTAAGAAACACCGGAAATCATGATTTCCAAAAAAAATACCAACAAACCAATGGGTTCCCATGGTTTCAAAGTGGCGCGAACGGGTTTTGTCCATCCACAGTATCAATTCGAACTCAATCCCCTTACTAAAATGGCCCCTTTAACTCCAGGCGCTCCCCCTTTGCCACATCAAAATCCAACCAGGCGACGGGCGAAACACCCCCTGCTACTCAATGAGATCACCAAGTTGTTCAAAGAACACACACACACACACACGCAAAGGCAACCGTTTGGGGGCATGCACCATGTACAGGTCCTTACGAGTATGGTTGGGCCCCCGTTTGGGACACGCCTTTGGGCATCATGTTTGTGGTGTAAGCCAATCTCGCCATGATAAATGCATACTGGGCCATGGATACATGAAGAGTACGAAAGAGGTACCTTTCCCGAGAGTACATTGTCCCGGGGCACACTCTGCCGACATGAAAATATGTAGAAGGGCATATCATGATTTGGCTGTGGCTCAAAAACATGTGCCAAAATGGCACCTTGGTAAGTGGAACCAAAGACTAAAACCTGCGTAACCCTAGCTCTTTAATTTTGAGCCAAACACATTGGTTGCCTTTTTGTTCGCCAAGTTTAAAAGCTACGGGTGTATGTATTTTTACCCAGCACCCGGTTCGTCACCTCGATCCTCCGTTGGCCGCTCCCGCAGGCCTGCAAAAGCAACCGGAGCACGCGGTGTCGGGAACAGGGCGGCCAAACAGGCCGAACAACTTCGAAAACATCTACAGGGCGAGGAGGACCCCAAATGAGTGGGTTCCCTTGCGCTTCCCAAAGAAAAAGCAGAAGAAGAATGGGTACCCTCAAAGGCACACCCACCTCTTGGAACCATGCGCCTAGGCCGTTGGGCCAGAGGCCAGAGTAGTCGCTTCGTACAAAGCTGGCTCACGCTAGAACATAACACATAGGCTACACGCAACACACCAAAATCCAACAAAGCAACAAGAGCCACTTCACAGCGTGTTCATAGTTCAGGCCACTTCTTCTCAGCCAGTACCCGGTAGGAACTGGGCCCCAAAGAACAAACAGCAAACAAATAAGAAACAAACCATGCACGTCTTCTCCGGCACAGGCACATTGTTTAGGTCAGGAAGTGGGCACTGAATGCCTCGTTCTGCACTGTGTAGCATGTGGATCGGCATTTAGGCACATTGGCGTCTTCGGATTTAAAGCTTTGCCTGTGCAGTGTAGCGGCGCGTTGCGCCTTTCAACTTACACCTCAATTGGAATGGGTGGGTTTAAGCCAAGGATGCAGAACCCTGTCCGATCGGCCAACTCCTACAGCGCCAACTCGGGGGTGACACTAGGGGCCTAGGTCCAAAATGTCCACGTAGACCATGTCGTGCTCGTGGCCCTCGTGAGGATCTTCTTGCTCAGCTGGCCTCTCAAAAGTCGGCCGCCTTTTTAACATGGTTGGGCGGTTGGGGCTCTTTCTGTTGTTTTCCAGGAGAGTGCGGTCTTTAAATCCTGGACCTCTTTCTGACCCCCATCCACCTTTTGGTGGACATCATTTGAGTCATAATCAAAACCTGGACATAAACTGGTCTACCCAGAACCGCGTAAAGAATTAAAAAGCCGGATCTCCGCACCCCTTCTTGCCTGGGGTTGTCCCTTACCACCCTCCCACTACCCGGGTTTTGAGCAAGTGACGCTGGGAACCGCCCCAACTCGCCGGTCCTGAACATCGACTTCTTCACCTTCGCCTTCGCCTTGGGCGCCTCCGACTTGGGCGCGCCTGGGGCTTTGACGAGGAGACATGGCTGTGGGTCAAAAATCAGTCTCTGCCGTCTCTTGTCCGGAGGCAATCTTAGAAAAAGGAGGGAATTTGTAGCTTGCCTGGCAAAGGTGTTTCTCGAAATAGGGAGGCTCTCCAGGTCGGCAACGACATCAAAAGAGGGGGCAGTCGGACTATAAAGTGGGTCCCCTGGTGAATGGAACCAAAGACTAAACCTGCCGTCTCCTGGTGGATCAATTTTGACCCATACGCACATGGAGTGCCACAAAGAATGGCGTTCTTTCACTAATTTCAATTGATTGGTGTAGCTAGCTGTCATGTTGCAGCATATTCCACCAATCTGTCTCTGTGTCTCTGTCTCCCTCTCCCTGTCTCCCTGTCTGTTTTTTCTGTCTCTGTCTGTCGACCAATCGGTCGATCCATCCATCCAGCTATCTAGCCAACTAGATGTTCATATATCTAGCTGTTCGTCCATGCAAAGCCCGCGCATGCGTGCATGAAGGTAGTCTTGTAGCAATGCGTGCATCCGCGCATGAGTGCATCAGTTTGTCCACGCACAGCTATCCATACCTCCCTCACTCCCTTCGTCCATCCATTTGGGGTATCTATTCGGGGACCGTCTCAACATAGGAAAACCCTTCCCAAACATGTTGGCTGTGTTCCTTTCATTTATCGTTAAAAAAAATATTGAAACAGCTATACATGTTACTGCAATAAATGTAAAACAGCTATGTAATACTATAACTATAACCAGAAAAACGAGGACACGCCCTGCTCTCTTTCGCCCAAGGCGCTGCGCCCGGCCGGCAGCAGCAGCTGCCCTTTGCTGCGGAGCATCCGCCTGGCGGGCGGAGAAAGCAGCGGCCCAAGCGAACCCGGGCTGAGGGGTTCACCCACGGCTCACCCGATTATATTGCGCCTCAACTCCAGCAAACGATGCGCTTTCTGTGGTTTCCCCATGTTGTTTGGCTAGTTGTTCCTCTTTTAATACTCCTATTTACTACTCTGTTGCTATCCTACAAGGGTGGATCCACAAAAACCGCATCCAAACCGTTTCCTAGATCAACCTGCCCGGGTCCCGTGCGGGAAGGAGGGGGGGGTCTCGAAACTAGCCCAGGCCTGGTCCATTGCCGGAAACCAATGCCAAACTGCTCGAAGAAACAGATCTATCTTCCGTCATTTCCCGTCTGCAGCGGACCCTTTGGCAGCCAAGGCCAATCATTTGAAAACAGCTTCACCTACCTGGGCCCTTCACAGGAAACGCCGAAGAGAACTATGAGGGGTATCATCGCTCGCCCCCCCCCCCCCGCCACTTGCAGGAAAAACACAAAACACAACAGCTGTCCTTTCCAGTCTGTGACAAGGTGAACATGTTGCTGCTTACGTCACAAGGCTCACTGACTTCATGGAATTGCCGAAAGCACCCAAAAGCTGCCAGAGACTCCGGCATTACTGTCTCGGCAAGTGCTTGCGAGGCGATGCTCACACTGGTTCTGGAGCCAAAGTCTCATGGCAACTTCCCGCCGTGCACATTTCTCAAGGCACACAAATCCACTCGGCTCATTTCAGGTGTACCGCTACCGGCCATACATGCTGGTCATGTCAGAAATTCGCTGCACCCCATCCATACTTCCGTTGACCTCCATCTCGCTGGAGAATTCCAGGTACCGGAATCCACCGGCTTTTGGCTTTTGGGAAGCCCAGAAAATCCGGAAGACAAAAACGAAAAACACGGGGAGCACGCCACGTCCCACGCCCCGAGGAAAAAGCAACACCGAAGCCGCCTGCGCCGCCGGCGCTCCCGAAGGAGCTCCATGTCCCGGAGGCTTCTGGGGGCGTGCCTCAAAGGCGGGAAGCCACCGGAGTGCTTCGATCCCGGGCTGAGAAATACAAATATGCAACATGCATGTATGCATCTATATATATATATATAATCATGTGTATAGAGATACGTGTATATATATATATATATGTATATATATATACATGTATGTATACATATAGATATATATATATATAGACATAAAAGAAAACCAAAGAGAGGTTGACTGGACTGAGCAGTAGGCCTTGAATGGTTGAACAAAACAAAGGATTTAAAAAAAAAAAAAAAAAAAAAAAACAAAAAAAAAAAAAAAAAAAAAAAAAAAAAAAAAAACAAGTAGATGAGGCATGTTTAAACAGGTCAACAGGTCAGCCCAGCTCCGCAAGAACAATAAGCTCAGGTGATATCCCCAACAGCATGCGGTACTCTTTTTTTAGTGCGCTCACCACCCCGCAGCCCTCGCAGAACCTCGTGGGACCCTCGTGGGACCCTGGTGGAACCCTGGTGGAACCCTCGTGGAACCTTACCTCAGGGCCGCCCCGGACCACCCCGGAGCCTATCTGGGCTGAGACCCCAAAGCTTGCAGCTGTTGGGGAAAAAGCAAAGGCTCTCGGCATCACTGGCAAAGAGACGCTTCTGCGATCACATGTTTACCGCCAATATCTTCAGCATCTCGGCCGTCCGCAAGGAAACCAAGAGCCCAGAGCACCAGGAACCTATCAACCTATCAAGGAACCCAACCTACCTATCAACCTATCACCCCAACCTAGCACCAAGAACCCCACCTATCAACCCCAAACCCCCCCCCTAGCACCAACAACCCCTCCAGTGCGAATTCGCGGGGCTCGGGGCCTGAAGACGAGAGTGGACCGGAAGTCCCATGTTGCTGTGATTTGGGTGTGGCCCAAAATTCAGCCGCTGGGGCTACGCGGGTTTTAGTGATGGCCTCCACCAAGGTGCCATTTTGGGGACCCTTTTTGGAGCCGCCGTCGTTGTCTTTTAAGGGGAACCCTGCGGACCTCAAAACGGGTGGGGAAAGAATGTCCCATTTTTGTTTAAGATGGCCCGTCAAAATTCCTAGCCGTATGTTACACCCACAATCGGGTTTCCAAATGCCTGGGGACCCGGAAAGCAGCAGTATGCAGGGAACAAATGATAGGACAGTACGGTGTCTGCGGACTCCCCGTTGTTCGAATCCCGCATGCTGGCTTGATCTTTGCCGTGTTTGTATGGTACAAAAAGCAGGTGCAGCCGGACCTCAACGGGGTTCAAAAGTCTCTTGTTTTTATGAGACATACAGATGGACAAAATATTGCACCAGTTGGGATGGAGGAAGCACTACGACAAATGCAATAACGAACGAACTAGTGCAGCATTCTGTCCATCAGTAGCAATCCCCTTGCACCCAGGTTCGACTGCGCGGCACAGGCGGTCTTGAAATCGATGGGCCTCGAACCCAACTCTGTGGGTATGCATCAAAGGGGCTTTTGTCTCAATAATTCCCCCCCTACAAAGCACACACACAAAAACAAAACAAAAACAAAAACACTGGATGGGTCGAGCTTCTCTTTCTTCTACCCTGCCCCGCCCCCCCTTTTTGGCGGTTCTGTGCTTGGCTTCTCTTCAAAACCACGAAAACAGACGGGGGTAAACCAACTCGAAAAGAAAAGACAAAAACGATGTCGACGAGGCCGGCCACAGCTGGTTTTCGCGAAATCCAAGGTGAAGAGCATGACCGGCGACTTCCCGTGCACCCACAGAATCTCATACAAAACCGGTGCGAACAGCGGCGCATCGAAGTTTCACGAAACAAGAAGAGACCAGAGTGCCCTGCATCCAGTTTTCGCCGTTTCCGGGCCCCCCGCTTGCCCGGGATCAGGAACTGGGGAAACGCGAAGCGCCGCCGCAGCGCCATGGAGCCAGTGCCCAGGAAGGGCTCCCAGAACCGCACCGTGCCGTCCTGCAAGGCGAGGCGAGGAGAGGCTGCGTCCACGTGGGCCCTGGGATGGGTCAGTGGGCACTCCATTTTTAGGCTGCTTTGAAGGGAAACTTTCTATTTTCTTTGGGGGGGCCGATTCCCGTCTTTTCGCACATACACATTCTCGCCTTTTCGCACATACACATTGGTGGTACCCTTCTTGGGATCGATTTGACCAAGAAGCCAGTGCCACCCATGCGTGGCCGCAGGCAATGTTGCTTGACAGTCTGAACCCATTTGAGTCCGAGAGTTCAGTGAGAGCCATAATCCAAACACGGATTATGGCCAGAACGAATTTCTTGCATGGGCAAGTACAGAAGCTCCTCACAACTCATCTAAGTTCCCTTTCAAATTTAGCGGCCCAATGGACCCCAAGCGGTGCACCTGTCATTTTTCTGCGACCAGGGCACCTCCCTTTTTCCCCCCCCCCTTCCGCCGGACGAAAGCCACAGAGGACCGACGCACGTCCTTTCGTAGCCGATGGTGGGCTGGGGATTTCCCCAAAACGAAGCCATCCCCATGGCCCAGTGGATGGCACAGGCCTGTTTCGCAAGGCTGAGGGCTGCGTGTCCTGTTCTTTTTTGGGGCCAAACGGAAAGCCATGGAATTTTTGGTGGGTCAAGCATCCCCTATCCTACTGTGGATGGACGAAATCCATCTCGCACCACAAAAGAAACCCTGGAATGATGATTTTCCTGTAAATACCAACGAGCAATGGCTTCAACCATGGTTTCAAAGTGGTGCGAAGCGGATTTCGTCCGTCCACAGTATGGCTTCCTTTTTTAGGGACTTTCTGGTTGGGTTAAAGGGGAAACCACAAGGAAAACCGCCATGTTGGAGGGATGCCCTATCCTATGGCGACAAAAAGTTACACCCACATCCACTTCCCCCGAGAAGTGACGGCTTCTCGTCCTCCTCAAAGACGGCCACCTCGAGATCTTTGCGCGCGGCAGGGTGCTTCGGAAACAAATGCCTGGAAGTACCCATCTCAGATAAACTCCTATTTTTTGGTGCATGCATGCACACGTAAACAAGCAAAGAAAAATCCATAGTGGCCGGACTTGCGACATGCCACCCCGTCCTTGGTTTTCCCTTTTCCCCCGCGGGCCAACCAAGCTCTCCAGAATGAAGCCTTGTGTCCTACCCACCGAGAAAAAACGGAAACCCCAAAGGAAGCGCAACTTTCACTCGGGGCCTCGCAACCCACCCAGCCCCGTGAAATGTGAGCTCGCCTTGCCCGGAGTTGGACGGGTGCCTTCCATGGCTTTTGTAAGGAGCCCCACACGATGCCTTTTGAAACAGCCGGCAAAGCTTCACAAGAGTCACAAGTAGCACTGGAGCCGTCATGTAAGATTGTAGCCCCTGTAAAATAATCTCGTATCACTTTCTAAACCTAGTAGTTGATGTCCGCAAACAAGACTTCCAAGAAGAGAAATAGATGGCGTGGCTAGGATCATTGATATGGAACTTGGCCCTAAGACATCCCTGTTTCACCAAACAAGCATGGCCAACATGAGAAAAATCCCAGAACTGTCTGGAAATGATCCCCAAGGCTTCCCGTGCCTAGCTGCCTCGGCACGCACTCAGGTCGGCACCCAGAAGTGGGGTTCGCCCTTCAGGGTCCGGCCACCACACACATAGGCCTCGCAAGGGCAGGGAGTCTTGCCCTACATGTTTCATCGGTTTGAAAAAGGAAAGTTGGAGCCCTCCTCCCTTTGGCACCTGTCAACTATCTTTTTCTAGGACCCTCCTTCAAGAGGCCTCTTCTTCTTTGCCACTCTGGGACTCTCCGGGGTGCACACAGGCGGCTGTGCTCCCACTTGGCTGTTGCCAAAACTTGGGACGTTTTGTTTTTCCCCAACAGCTGAAAGCTCTGGGGTCTCAGCCCAGATAGGCTCCGGGGTGGTTCGGGGCGGCCCTGAGGTAAGGTTCCGAGGGTTCCACCAGGGTTCCACCATGGTTCCACGAGGTTCTGGGTGGGCTGCGGGGTGGTGCGAGCACTAAAAAGAGCATGGCATGCTGTTGGGGATATCACCTGAGCTGTTTTTTTCTCGATTCAATGTCCATTTCCCTTCATCCCCGGAAAGGTCCATTTCGTGTCGTGACACATGTCACCCAGGAACCCCTCAACACCGCCATCCAGAAAGGAATCATTCACCAAGCGACTCCCTGGAAAGCAACTCTGCAGGATGTGGCTGAAGATGTCGCGTCCGCCGGGGTTGGCACAACTCGCCCTCAACCACACGGTAGCGAGACCGTCAGCCAATGGGAATCGTGTTGGCCAACCGTATCCTGACTTATCCCGAGACCCAGAGGGTTTCCAGGATTTCTCAGAGCCGTGGAGGGCATCTAGTCTGCATGCTTCCAATTTCCAAGTCCCTTCCCCTTTGCGTGACCTTCGCTTGGCCCTAAGTTGGCCACACGAGAAAGAAGCCCCAATTCTAGGGGTTCATTCCTCCATTCTTTTCAACCCTCGTTCTTTTCAGAACCGGATCCGTTTTCCCTGGGTTTCCGGAGGTTTTCTAGAAAAAAGGATCCCTGGAAAGAATGGGGAACATACCCCAAGACTATGTAAAAATATGGTTCGCTAAGTAAAAAGAGCTGAACCAGGATGCGTGTCTGCTCGCCGTTTTCAGCTCCGCCGCGAAAAGTTTGACTAACCTTTAGTGAGTTAAACCACGAAAAACACTAAAAGGCTGGGAGCCACCAACGCTGGGAGCCACCAACTTCGAAACCTGAAAACCACGTGAGCCATCGTCTGAGAAACGTCCGCCGTTCCCGTCCGCGGGTTTGTATGAATCCAAATAGGGGAACCCGTTTCTGGATGAGTTCAAAAGGGAAGAGGAAACCGACTGGCTCAGCGCCCAAGGCTTGACTCTCTACCAAACTGGTCGTTTATATAGGCCTTACCTCCATCAACCCAGCTGCTCCCCCCTGAACGGCCCGACTCCCGACTCCCTATGGACCTTCGCTCCGCGCCCTAAAAACGCGCAGGCTCCATGGCCTTGCAGGAGAGGCCCAGTAGAAGGCTGCAGTGCAGCAGGCAGTGCTCCAGAATCTGGCCACAGCCCAAGACCCAAAGGCGGCAGCCGCTGGGTCGCAGCGCAAAAACCAGATCCGTTTGCACCAGTGGGACCCGCACCACTCAACAAAAACCAGAGGGGTTCTTTCGGTTCCCTCAAGCATCCCAATATATCCTAATGATCCCCAATCTACGGACACGGAATCCGTGCCTGCCACAAGCGTCTGGCCGTCGGACCAAAAATACAAGGAGAAAAACACCCACTTGCCAATCTTGAAAAAGAAACCCAAAAGGATGCCGAAGCAGGAAACGGCGCAAAAACTGGAGGGAAAAGGGGCTCCACCGCGAACACCTTCCAGGTCGGAGCTCTTGTCCACGGCCTTGCCTTTCCGGCTCGAGAACAACTCGTATCCCTAGTCAGAACCCAGGCGCGATTTAAACGACCTGCAGGTTTTCAGGGTCCTTTTGAAACCTGTTTGGGGACAAGGTTCGCAAACCTCTAAAAGGAAACCTCCCTTGCAAAGATTGCCAGGCCGGTTTGGGGCAATCTTGCTTACACTCAACTAGTGGAGCGATGATTGTGATCAAACCTACACTTCTAGCCGTGTGGTTTGTCCAACGAAAAGGACTGGGCCTTTCAAGCCAGCGCCAGGCCTTTCCCTTGCGGAGCGCGCAGAAGAAGTTGGGCGCGCTCACTGTGTCCTCTGCCTTGCTCTCCTGCAGGGAGTCTGAAAAAATCCAGCGCCTCACTTGTGGCCGCGCTGTAAAGGCAAACCGAAGCCATTTGGCCCGCATTCGATTGAACCATCCAAACCAAGGTTGAACATTGCCGAGGAGCTGAGACCAAGACCAAGTTGAATGAGCCCCATTTGGCCATGGGTCAAAATCCAAAGCCCGTACTTCCAGTGAACATCCCAATCCCCACTAAAATAGGTTCTAAAATGGACCTACCCCAAAATGGGATCCCGGAAATGGACTATCTTATGAGAAACCAGGAATCTTCCAGGGTGGAATTCCATCTTGGATTCGCACCGGAAACGGGACAAATTGTAGAGATCAAAGACATTGCTGGAGAAACCCCATTGCTGGCCGGGATATGAGTGTTTCTCAAAGTTGGAGAACCCTCCAAGCTGGTTTCCTTTTAGTCTCCTTCTAAGTTCATACGAAAAGGGGGCTCCCTATTTTGAGAAATCCCCGCATATTCTCTTTGGCAGAAAACCGATTGGTGCTGGAGATCCGCTTAAGACACTGCTCTGCAGTTCTTTTTTGACATCAAAAGAAACCAGTGCCTTTGAGTTTGATCCAGGGACTGGTGGCAGCCGACAGCATCCCAAGAGGCCGTTTGTAACCCGTGGACATACCTTGGCACGCGATCGCCTGGACCCCTTCCCAATGGCAGGTGTCTCCATTTGTGTTTCCTTTGACCCCATCCCCAAGAGATCCAGCCAAAGGTTCAGCGAACTCCGAACCGACCCATACAAATGCCGCAGTCAAAGGTCCGGGGTTGACCTGCCCCCATTTTTGGGAGACCCTGAGTTGTTCTTTCCAGTACCAACCAAAACGCGGGACCCAAGTTTGGGCGCCCCGAGAAACCCAAAAAACATCCAGGTTGAAACGCACGTATGGGTGTTTGACAAACTATGGAACCCGTGAATTTGACTGGCCAAGAATCAGCTGAAGGAGACTGGTCTGCTGCACGGCGTCAAGGGCAAATGCTGGGGTCTGGCCAGCAAACTCTTACATGCTCTTGCTCAGGCTCAAATGCCTAGTGGCATCGTCAAACAAGCTGCTGGAAACTGGCAGCATGGAACCAACAAATTTGACAGGATCCGCCCAGAACGTTCGTTTGGAAACCGAACCGGGCCTAGCACCAGCCCGACCCCACCCCACACCACACCGCAGCCCCCCAAGCCCGGCCATATAGGGGAAGCAGCCCACGTAGTGGCACACCGCGGTGGCAGAGTCCACGCCGTGCGGGGGCCGCAGAACGTCCAGGAAGCGCGGCAGCCAGTACTCCTCGACAATGCCGAGTCATGTTTCCCCATGCGCCAAAACATTCTCCCGAAAACTGGGGCCAAAAATCAAACCTAGCCGAAAACCCCTCTCCCAATGCGCCCCTGAACCTAACCCTCCCCCCCCACCCCCTGCGCTTGCTTGGTTGACTTGTTGCCTGCCTGCCTGCTTGCCTGCTTGCCTGCCTGCCTGCTTGCGCCCACCAACCCTCCAAACTGCTTAACCTCCAAGCCCCCACTGAAACCTTCCATTCCCCCAACCCAAACCTCAACCTCACCCCCCCCCCCAATAAACACACACACACACAAACCCACAACAACCCCAACCCCCCAAGCCCCACCCCAACCTGCCCCCCCTCCAAAAAAAAACGAAAAGGGCCTGAGTAGTCTCCACCGGCCAAATGCTCTTCGCCTGGGACGGGAACTGCCGGCCCGTGCTTCGCAGCTTCTCCTTCTGGATCCTCTCCATGTCCTCCGAATCCGGCGATGCTGATAAATGGAATTGGAGTCGTAGACATGGCGAGGTTTGGCATCCTTGCCCTTCACCGACCCGAAACACCATGATTAGCTGGGTCCCTGAATTGAGCAAACATCCAACTATCACCGGCACGCAGCTTCCGAGACAAACGGCCGAACCAGAAAGCCACAGGTTGGGTGTTTCTTGTCGTGTTTCATACCCAACCTGGAGAACGCTCTGCACTCACATAGGCTCTGACCACAGAAAGTCGGCATCGGAGCGCTAGCCATCTGGTTTCCCCTTGCTGCTTGCCAGGGGCCTTCAGGCTTGGCCTTCTGAACTTCTGACCCGCCTTCCTTTAGGCCGGCGTTTGGCGGTTCGATGCCGGTGACAAGGCCCAGCTTTTTTCGCAGGGGGAAAACAGGAGCCCGGAAAGGCCGAAAAGGGGCCCTGAGGACCAACAGCTGCTCGGCAGGACAAAAAAGCTTCAAAGGGTTGGCTTGGGCGAGCCATTTCTCTGGGTCTCTCTCGTTTCGGCCCTCTCGCCTCGGAACTTCCCCAAACAACAAGTACCGGCGCCGCGCCCTTCGGCGCCTCCTTCACTCCGTTCAGCTCGTCCGCCAAGGCATCCCTGGGCGAAGGCTTGCTTAGCCGTCGGCTCTGGGCGGGGGGGCAGCTGGGGCAGTCGCACTCCGGGCGTCGGCTTTGAGGGAAAAAACGACCAGGAACCTTTGTCTTGGAAGTCTTCCACATCATGTCCAAGAATTGGCTGCACCTACCCTTACTCCGCAAAAATGACCACGGACTGAGCATACACCCACCCCTGCCTTGGACCTGGTCCAACCCTCGATCACTTGCACATCTAACCTCCAAACTCTCAACAGAACGCGTCCAAATGAATTCTGACCGCGCTCCATGCGTAGAAAGACTCAACTCATTAAAATTCGCTCTGTTTCAGAAGGCCTCAGAAAACCAACACTTGGCCATCTACCAACATCTTCCGAGGACTCGCTGTGAATTGAACCATGGAGTTCCGCCGTGCCGCGCGGAGCTTTCTTTCTGCCATTCTCGAGGTCAACACTTCAATTCCCCACGCAGGGCGATACGTTTCGAAGGGTAGGCCTGGAAGTCCGACAGTTGGACCATGTCAGTAGGAAAACAGGGCCTACTCCGTTTTGTAAGATTATTTTGTAGTTTGCTTCACGGTTTTATAATATATATATATATATTATTATTATTATTATTATTATTATTATTATTATTATTATTATTATTATTATTATTATTATTATTATTATTATTATTATTATTATTATTATTATTATTATTATTATTATTATTATTATTATTATTATTATTATTATTATTATTATTATTATTATTATTATTATTATTATGATTATTATTATTATTATTATTATTATTATTATTATTATTATTATTATTATTATGTTTTTCGCAGGTTGAACATGTAGCTTTTCCGCCGCTTACACAAAGGGGCAGCTGTGCACGGAAACTTGTAGGAACATTCATGGGCGCTTTGTGATGAATTTGCAACGCTTACCAGAATGGGGCTGCCACTTGGGTTGCCTCACTTCCGCAGGTGCACAACTGCCCGGTCATCTGCTCCCCATGTCAGCTTTGTACGATCCAAAGGAGCATGCTAAGGAGGGATTGTTCCCTTTCAATTGGGATTCTTCGCATCATGGTCTTTTGCCACTGGCCCACTATGTCAGGTCAATCAGGCAAGTTTTGCTCTGCACTACAAATGGAATGAGTTCAAGTCGGGCGCATGAAACCTGCAGGCGAGATCATGAGAATCTGCCGAGATCATTTTGGGCAGACTCGTTTTCAGGGCGTCAGTGGATTCTGCGGCGCCCAAAAGGCACCTGGACAGAGCTTAACTGGACCCCAAAATGGTTTCTCGCTCGATCACTCCCCCGCTTTTTGTGGCTATATCGTTGCCTGAGCTTCGCTTCTCCCTTTTTTTGCATGAACCCAGGGGTCCCCATTCAAGGAAACCACAAGGCATGGCAAGTTGTTCGTTGTCATTCCCCATTTCTCCCGGACTTTGGTGCTGAGCCCAGTGCCACTCTTCGGTCTTCTCCTCATAGCAGTCCGCCAAGACCTGGCGGGTGGACCTCTTTCAGGGACCTCTTTCGGGTAGAAAGTCCATTCCTTTAGGGGTTGTTTCCTTGTCCATTCTGTTCAACCATCATTCTTTTCAGAAACCGCATCCGTTTTCCCCCGGCATTCTGGAGGCTTTCTAGAAAGATCCGGATCCCTGGAAAGAATGGGGGAGCTACGCCTAGAATTCCGCGGAAGGACCAAAAATGAAGCCAAGGCCTGTTGCCTTCGCGAAAGTTCCTCCGACCTTGTGGCTTGCTTTTGCTAAGCCGGTCGCTATGAAGAGTCAAGTCCGCGACGGGCCAATAGGATCCGTGCGGCCAATGCATCACAATTCAAACAAGCGGAGGAGCATAAGCAAGCTTCGCGGGAGCTTGCAGAAGTCAACAGGTTTGGTGTCAATTGCACTAACATGACCACACAAGAACAGTTCAGGGAGTCTGCGCAAACTGAAGCACGCAAGAACCTGCCCACCGAAAACCAGCTAACTCGGCCATCCAATGCACCTAAAGAAGGCACCCTCGACAAAAGACTCCCTCCAGAACCCCCAAATTCTGCTCGAAGCAATCCAGGGGCAAGGCTCTGCTTTTTTTGTGGCCCGCTTCTGGACGAGGGACGTAAATGGTGGTCATGTTGATTAAACAAAAATTGGGGAACCTACCTCAGCAGGGAGAATGGAAACCAATGAATTCCAAGATCCAACACCAAGGCAGAACACAGTGCGCCGGGCAACTTCTGCTCTTTGCTTGCAAGATCCGCTCGTCGAGCAAGATCTGGAAATGTGGCTGGTCACTGCTTACCATTGAGACCGAGTCTTGCTCATGTGCTCGTCCGCCATGCCTGGCGAAGCCTCAGGCTCCCTCTCCGAAATTTCTCAGGGAAGTCATTGCATTTCTTCCACACGGCGCTTGGCTTGCGGCTCGCGCGGACTCGTTGTTGGCTGTTGGGTCTTTTTACACCACTTGGGATTGCGAACTGGGTGTTTCCCTTACCCTCCCTCTGACCAATCAGCCGGCAGCTCCCAGGACCCCTTTGGAAGACTTGGCTCCATTTGCAGAGGTGGAATGGGAGCTTCCGGCTGATTGTCTGAGGGAGTGGAACCCCCCGCTAAAATTATTTAATAAAAAAAACTGGGGTGTGCGAACTGGGCTTTGTCTTCCTCAACCCCCCGGCTCGCCCCCTCCAGATCGATCCCGCACAGCTTTTCCCCGCTCTCCACAGCTTGCAGCACTCGGCGCTTTGCGTCGAGGGCCAAGGGGCGGACCTCCGCGCTCCTCTTGATCCTGGCGGCGGCGGTGAATCGGACGGCGCCGTGGGCGCCGTGGGAAAGTCTGGTCCTTTGTAGCACTTGCAAGATCCAGGGGATTTTTTGGGGGAGCGGTTCCGGTCCTTTGGGAAGTCCTTACGGGGTCGGCTCCCTGCCATGAACACTACCCCTGGCTTGGGCTGCTTTGACCACACAACCGAGCCGTGCCTGCGTCTTTCCCAAACCTTCCCAGAGCAGCCTGATGGGTGTTCTCAAAACCAGGCGTCCCCTCTAAACGATGAGCTGCTGCCGTGTGCTTCTGCTTGCAACACTCAAGTGTCCCATATTGAGGCATACCATCCCACAAGCAGACATGGCAGTGCACAGATCCCCAGTCCAGAAGGAAAGTAGTTTTCCCAAGGCGCTGCCCTGTCATGTTTGGTTGGAACATTGTCATAAACATCCGTAATCGTCACTCCAATGATGCGGATGGAGGTAGATGCAAAGGTGTGTGACCCCGTCAGTGGCTCCCTCGTACCAACTCAGCTCTAGTTTCTTCTGAGGTTTAAAGGAGACCTCGCGATTCCAATGCAAGAAGATCAGTCAAACAAGTCCTTTCTCAAACAGGTCAACGGATGTTGGCGACGCTCTACTCATTCATTCCTTCATCAGGGTTCATGAGTCACTAGAATTACTGCCTCGCCCATTTGAGAACCTGGGTAGGGTCCCACACGAAACGCACACCCAGAGAGGAACTCCTTTCCTTTCCCTTTCCTTTCTTCCTTCCTTCTTTCTTTCTCTCTGTGTGTCTGTCTCCCTCTCTCTCTCTCTCTCTCTCTCTTCGTCTCTTTGCGCCTTCCGGCTTCTGTCAACGATTGCTTCTTCAACGGGGTCCTTTTTGGTGGTGCCCCCTTTTTGGAATGGTGGTAAAAGCAACCAACTGGAGACAAACCCATGCCTTTAGGGACCGCACGCAGGGACCCTCCGGACTCAAATGGGGAGCTACAGGAAAAGGTGTCAGGGCCCTCCACTCGGTCCAAAAAGCGGCCCATCAGAAAGCCCATGCCCCAACCGCAGCCCCCAACCGTAAGCCCCAGCATTCTCTCTTCTCCATTCCGATTTCCCCCAGGCCCCCATCTCCTTTGCTCGTTGATGTGCCTCAGGTGGCGGTCCGCCAGCTCGTCCCCAGTGGTGACCCGTCCATCGGCCTGCTCCTGCTAGAGCCAAGAGCAACGTTTTGCTGGCGGGGTGTGTCTTACATTACGTTGGAACCCCAAAACACAACGGGATGGTTTCTTTAGGTGTTCCCTTAAAGCAGCCCGATTCCATTCAAACGGGGCACCGAGCCCCTAGAGCAGAAACACTGTGGGGCAGTACTCTCCCGAAAAGAAAGATTCGGATTCCCCCCCCCTTTGGGAGACTCTTTTTTGAGGCTTCCTTCTCTGAATGTCCAAAGCCCAAAATGCCATGGTCAGAAAGCAAAGCTCCAGCCGTCGGCCAACGTTGATCAGGTGTGGTTGGAGTTCAGTTTCCAACCGCCAGGGAAACCCAAGAAAAAACCAAGCGCAACTGTCCAAAGCTACTCTTGCTGTCCACCGATCCACCGACGTGGAATCGGCAAATGGTCTTCCAGCCTTCCCCCCCCCCCCCGCCCCCGTGAGGTTCCGTGTTTGTGGACGAGGGTAGATGAAACAGCTTTCCAAAAACACATCTTGGTTCCTACGGGAAGCCACAAGGTCCAAAGAGTGCAAGGGCCAAAGTATTTTGGTTCCCCAGGCCAAGCTTGAACAAGGGCAACAGCTTTCTCAGTTAGATAAAAGCAGTTTTCTGCAAAGCATATCTCGAACCCACACCAGTGAGGGGTAAGCTAAAAGATGCTCGAAGAGTGCAAACAACACATGTTCCAAGAAGAGCTAAACCGAAGCGAGAAACCAAAAGTAGGGAGCAAAAGCAAAGGGAGTTCCGAGGGGCAAAGGAAAAAACATGTCCAAAGGCTCCAAATTCAAGGCCAAGCCCGAGGCTAAACCAACAATGGGTCCAGCAGGTATCACCAAAACATTAAAACAAGGGTTACCCTCCCAAATACAAACATGGAACCGGAAAAGAAGGATAAAAAGAGGAGAGATCAAGCGTCTACCTTGGGAGATAAAAAAATGAAACCCTGGTCAAACCCACGGGTAACAGATTCGACATTAACCCCCTGCTACACGTGTAAAACTCACCCCTTGTTCAAACCGTGTCCTCGAAATGGGCCGAGGTGTTTAAACCCATTTTGCCCCCACCTGAAGAAAAGATCGGTAGGGAATCAGCAGGGTTGGGAGTGAACTGGAAGGGACAAGAAACGGCTCAGTTCCGGGTCCTTCCAACTTCGGGCGAAGTTCACCCACGAATTGTCTATAAGCTGCAGGGGTTCGTATTTTTGGGCGTGTCTTAGAAGGACCCCCCAAAATGGCACTCCGGTTTTGTCCTTTTGGTCTCCCAAAAAAACAACAACAAAAAACGGGATCCCGAAAAAAGAAGCACGAGTCACCCCAACTTCCCCCCAAAAAAAGGACGCAACTCAGACAAAGCCAAACAACTCTTCGGCGCTGAAAAGAGATGGTCCCGTTTTGTGGGGAAGCCATGGCTCCACCACCTCCCTGACTTCTTCAGCCGCGAGGGCCGTTCTGTGGCTCCCGTTTTGCCAAAACGTTAAGCCAATCCAGTGGTACCGAAATTTTGCCGTGTTGGGAGCCCATGGGAAACCACCTGGGAACTTCGGCCGAGGTGAAAAAGAAATATTAAAAAAAGCTCCGTGAGCCGCAGCACGAAGTCGGAGGCCGCCAGCTCCGAGCGGCTTCGCCACCTCCGGCTCCGGGGCGTGGGCGGTCGAAGTAGGGGAAACAACCCAGCAGTACTCACCAGTACCTGGCGTTGAGTACCGGTCAAAGTACCCACCAGAACCACCAGTCATTCTCTGGCAAGCTTAGAACCAAATCTACGTGGTAGGCTCAGATGAAACACACCAAAGTCATTTGCGAAGGTGAAAGGGGGGGAGAAAAAGAATGGCTTTGAGTTACCCCACAACTTGTCCAAACAAGAAACAGACCCCCGTCAATGGTTGGTTGGAGCATGTGCCTTGGTTGGTTTTTCCATTCTGGGTTGGGCAAAAGCTTGGACTTTGTGCCAACTGCTTGTGTCATTCTAGGGGTCTTGGGCAAAAGATTGGCAAGGCTGCTTCTGGGCATGGGAAGGGGTGAGTTATATACCTGAAACGGCTTAGCAGGCTTAGTGGTTACAATCACAACCGGCATCTAATACATCCATTGCGAGTTGCATTAAGCTGATGGTGTCGGTTTGGGCCCGAGGGTAGCCCTTCCCCCCCCTCCCCCTACCGTGGGGGGTTGGATTCCCTTCTCGTCCTTTGCAGGCGAAACAATAGACGAAGCTGCTGCATGGACTCTGAAGGAATCGTTCGCTGAGCGGTCGAGCCTATGGGCCAGCAGAATTCCATTGAAATTCCGCCTCATTTCTCAGACTTCCGATCTGCCCAAGGTCTCTTTCACTCGGGAACACCACGACCAAATCGAGATGCTTTCTTCAGCTTTGAGGTTGTGTCGCCGACGTTCCGCTCGGAGCAACTCTATTTCAAGGAGGACAGTGGTCCATCCGGAACTTGACGCGGCGCTACGGCCCTTTTGGCTCCTCCTCCTCCCCCTCACACCAAAAAAGAAAACTCCTCGCCTGGCGGGGCCTTCCCCCTCCCTGCTCCCCCCCTCCCCATCCCCTCCCTATCCCTGCTCCCCCCCTCCCCATCCTCTCCCCATCCCCTCCCCATCCCCTCCCCCCCCCCCCGGCCCCCGCCTGGCGCCCTTGCTGAAGCCCGTGGGCAGCAGCCGCCGCTGCGTGGCCATCAGCAGCTCGTAGAGCCGCGCCTGCTCCGGGCGCAGCTGCCGGAAGCCTCGGCGCTGTCAGCGGCAACGTTGCACCGGGTACCGGGTGGAGCGCTCCGAGGATTTTCGGTCGGGACCACCGGTGTCCAAAAAGGGGCCAAAAAAACCACGCCCTTTTGGGTGGTTTTGCTTGTCTCCAAGTGCTCTTTGAAGGCATGTGGGTGAGGGTGTCCCTTGCAGTCTCCCCCAAGTGTTCTTTGAAGGCTGCCAGCCTCATTGCATTCACAGGCCCGAACTTTGGATTCGAGGGCACTCGCTCTCAAACCCTCTCATTTCACACTCTGCAGCTTCATGTCGCGCTTCTGAGCGCCGCTTCCTCAGCTCCTCGAGTTAGTGGCCCGCCTTCCGAGATTCCGCTGAAACTCTCGGAGAACTCGGCTTTCGTTCGAGAGTTGCGGATTTCATGCTGCGAGAGGCCCTGTTCCCGCACGCTGGTTCTATCGCCAGGAGTCCCTTAACTCCGACAGCAGCTGCGCTTAGCCCCTCACAATCCGCCGGTGTCTCCATCAGCTTTTCGCGAGGGAGGACTTCAACTTTTGACACCGCTTCTTGAACCCAACCCTTTTCATGAAACCCCTCCTTCGGTCTTTCCCCCCCCCATTCCCCCCGCCCCCGTCTTTCTCTTCGAACCCTCTCCTTAAGCCCCCTCCATTGTTGCATCGCGTTCCCGCGCCCTCGCCTCAAACCGAGCAGCGCGTGGCCATCTGCCGATGGGTGCGGCTGGGGAAGTCGGCGGACAGGAGGCACCAGTCCCCCGTGCCGTGCTTCTGCACCGCCGCCAGCAGCCTGGGCCAAACAAGAGAAGAGCCTTTGGGTTTGCGTCTTTTCGCGTTTGGAGAGTGAGGTCAACTTGGAAGAGAGTAATGCTTTTTAGAGGCCACTGCAGGAAAGCTTCCTGGAGAGGGCTGATGGGTGCCTTCCGAAAAAAGACGGTCTTCCAACATCACCCCTTCCCCATGGAACTTGCCAAACACACACAACTGACCAGCTCTTCGAAAGCCGCTGAAGAAAAAAGACGCTTTCAGAGCCTCTCAACTGCCCGAGTAATCGCTCCATCCCTTTGGGCGGTCTCAGTTGGTCGCTTCAGCTCACAACACTCCGAGGCTTTGCTCAGCAAGACAGCTCGGTCTCTGCAAGCGGTGGCTCAGACCCACATGAGTTGTGACATTCTGAGTCAGCCTGTAGCCATTGGCACGAAGCTTGAAGTTGGGTTCTTCCAAAAGCAACGAAGATGAACATGTGAAACACAGCTACATCATTAGATGTGAAACACATATTGCATGTGTGTGTGTGTGTGCTCTTGTACGCAGAAAAACGTGTATACTACATATATATATATATATATATATTATTATATTATTATATTATACATACACACTTGGCCTCTTCTCTTGTTCGGTTGGGATGAGAATTGCCTCACTTCCTACAAGCCATGTGTGATTGCGCTAGCGAAAGGAACCTCGCGGGAGGTTCCACCCGCCACATCCCCATCTGTCAATGGCAGGGGAAAAGCGTGGTGAAGCAGCCTGCTCGACTATGTTGCTGTGGTGGTCAAAAATAGATCGAAACCCCAAACTGGTTTGCCCGATCGGCACATGGAGCCAAGGACGAAGACCCATACCCATGCATAGGTGGCCTTTTGGAAAGATGGATGCCCTGGTAAATGAAAGAAACCCAACCTAAACCAGTGGAACCCATCCAATTGCAATCAAACTAACCGATCACAAGGACACCTATGTACCCATGTGTCTCCAGCGACGATGTGGTGCGAGGCAGGTGGGTGGGGTTGAGAGCCCTGCCTAGCATCCTCCTCGCGCGTCCAGGCGTCCAAGTTCCGAAAAGGGGTCTGGTATTGCCTCCTCAGTGATCAAACGTGTCGTCTGCAAATGCGCCAAGATAGGACAGCAAGGGATCCCCGTAAGAGACCTTCACCATGGGTAAGCTTACTTTAGGTTATGCGACTCTTATTCTTCCATGAAGACTTCAATGCATTCTCTGCTGCGGGTCGTCACATTGACTTCAACTTGATTTGGGGCTGGAGGACATTTCATTTTCGCACGAAGACGCGGATTAACATCCTCCCGTTGCTTTCGAGCTGATTCAGGAGAGTGGGGGATACCCTGAAAATGCCTTGCAACTCCGCGCAATAGTCAGCAACTCAACAGGCTGCTGGACCAGCTAAGGAGCAATCCAAGAAACCATCACAAGGCAGGCAGCTAGCATGAGCGTAAACGCCAAAAGCCTAACGCGTCTCTTGAGAAAGTGATGTGCGAGCAATCAAGGTCCAGCTGCGGCTTGAGCTTGCAAAATTGTAGCTTTGGGAGGTAAAACGAGCGATTTCAGCATTTTGATGGGAACATCGTGGTGAATTCAGAGATTGCAGGTGCGCTTTCCTGCAGCAAAGCTGCTTGAACACAGGGCCTGCCGGCTTGGTTTACCGCTAGGTGAGCTCGCTATGTTTCGTGCAACTCCACTGTAAAGCCGACCTGGTGCCTCACGCGTCCAAGATGCACAAACATCATCTCTCACGGTTTGACCTTTTCTCGGTTGCTTTCTGCTCCCCTGCTACAAGTTTCTAGCTTGTAGTGGTTTAATTCAGAAAACCCATTACAGTAGTTGGCAAAAAGTTAGACCAAAAGTTCAAGCCTAACATCCAAGCCAAATGCACCTCTGCTTTGATAGGCCGAGAATCAGGTTGCCCTTCCATACGGTTGGATTCCCTTCGGCCGAGCAAAACTTCCTGAAACTGAGTTTCTGGCCTTTGACGAGTGCATTCTCACGGCAAAAGCCACCACACGGTGCATCAAGATCGCCATGGTTATGCTCACACAACTCTTTCTGCTCTTCATGCTTGCCCGCCTGCACTTGCACAGCATATAGAGCCCACTAGCTTTCAGGCATTTAGGCAAACTACAAGCATGCGCCAGCATACCATGTTCAAACGTCGAATATCAAATCTGCGGCAAAAGACAACAGCACATTGAGGCCACAAACCAACTGAGCAAATTCCTGGCAAAACTGCAAACAGCACAGCTAAATCTTGTTGGCTTCAGGGGTGCGACATACAAGCATTTTCTCTCACTTTCGCCGAGGGCGCCGCAGTGGCTTGAAAGTTGAAAGCCTTAGGTCGTCCTGCATCATGAAACCTTTGAAGCCTTGCGCACAACTGCCAATACACTCTGCATCGGTTCCTGCTGACACTCTTTCGGAAGTTCATACTGAAAAACTGCGAAGTCTGCTAAGAAAAGCCAGCAAAGCGCTCGCAAGTATCTGCTTCCAGTATGAGGCGCGCTTGTTTCCGTGGAGTTGTCTGCTCTTGCCAAACCCAGAAAGCTCTCCATGCTCTTGCGGTCACGATGATCGTGGAAGTGTGTGGCCAGCGCATTGTCAAAGGGTGGAACAGTTTCGTTTTGCTTCGCAAACATCTTAGGCCAATCATCTTTCAAATGCTCGGTCTTGCCAATAAAGTCCATTGGGATTGAACAGCCGCCAACTGGAAGAAAGAATTCGATCTGCGGTCGCACGTGACCATTGTTCTCAATTCCACTTTGCAAGAACTCTGCAAAGAAAGCTGCAGCTCGCTCGGAACTGCCTACTGCATGCCCTTCTAGCTTCTGGGCCAAGTGTTCCAGTTTGGGCCAGGCGATCGCAGCACGGGCTCGATATTCAAGCTCTGAGTAGCCGGAAATGAAGCGGGATATTGGATCTCTGACGAAAGCGAAAGCTGTGCGTCGGGTAGCATCAACGAGATGAAACCGCTTGCATGTGTCAGCGTAGGGTGCTCGATAGAAGTCCTTTGTAACTTGGTGCAAATTTGCCCACGTATTTATGCCAGCAGCCTTGAACACGTGGCGATAGAACATGGACCTCGTGCCAGATACACCGCCACCCTGCGAATCCTCCTCAGACACCTTTTCCAAATGCTCGCTGGGCATCCATGCTGGGAAAGAACAGTTTGCCTCAGCTTGCACATGCGGCCACACAGCAAGGCGCAGCTCTGAGAGAGCAGGAAGGCACGCCTCCGTGGCCTTTGGACACTCCTTTCGAGCCAGGAGCAAAAGCGACACCAGGTGCTGCAACTCGCTGCGGGGCGCATCCTGAGCGCCAAGCTGCAAGCCCCAGCCCTGAAATCCCTCGAAGCCCCGCTTTTCTCCGACGGCCGTGCGCGAGATGGAAAGCGCGCTGGCTGCTTCCAGAAGAGTCACCAGGGCTCCAAGCCGCAGAAGGGTCCACATTGAACACACGTCTGCACACGTCTGCGCAGAGGAACGGTTCGGTCTCGTATTTATGGAGGAAACGATGGCGTGGGTTTGAGCCAAAACGCTTGATATGGTTGCGCATGCATTCAAGACAAAAAAAACTATCAATCTTGTTTGTTTCTGCTCTTCTTTGTCCCCAAATACCTGGGGGTCCGTGGCCGGATGTCTGCGATCTTGCCAAAACGCCAGCGCGCGCCGATCTCGGCAATGTCCCGCCCTGGGATGTGGAAGAGCACCGTCTTCCAGTCCACGCAGTCGTAGCCATAGATCCTTGGGGACCCCAAAGGAACCTACCGGTTCCACGTCCTGTGGTGCTTTTTTCAGCAAAAAGAAAAGAATCTGTTCCATTTTACTCGGTGGTGCATGGGCCCAAGAAGAACCAAACCTGTTTCAAGGAAATCTGGTGTCATGGGCCCTGAAAGGTTGGAGGTCGCTTGAAGCTGTGGGTGTGTGTTCCGTGCGTTTGGACAGGCATTGAGAGCCAGGCCCCGTACCATTTGGCGGGGTTAGCTTGGAGCGCTGCCTGCCACGAGTAGTTAATGGAAAATTGGAGGTCGGCTCCTGCTCCGAGTGTCCTAGAAAGCGTGACTTGCAATGATGAGGGCATCAAACCGTATTCATCTTGGTCTGACTTTGAGTATGCAGTGCCCCAGGCATGTGGCGAAGCCACACAGGAGAGCAATTGGACACCTCTTTTCGTTCCGCCTCTCTCACTCCATGAACCATAGATTCTACGTGTTGCCGTCGGTCACCAGCATGCGGGTCTGTCATTTGGGAATGGGTCAACATCAAACCACCAGGATATGGACCGCAAGTAGTCCACGATTCCATTTACCGATCGGGCAACCCATTTTGAGTACACATTGTTGACCAGCCATTTCGAGGGACCCAAACTCCTTCCCAGGCCAAAGCCGAGCCGCCGCATCGCGGTGTCCAGCCGGAAGATTTGCTCCTTGGTCCTGGCTCGGGGCAGAAGGCCCCGGGTGGGTTGAAACATGGATACACTCGGGGGGGCATGAGAAAAAGCGGACACTATGCTAATTTGCTCCATTTTCCCCAGGTCTTCAACGAATGAAATGAAGAAATTGACAAAACATTTGGCAAATGGCGTCAGTCCCAAAGGTCAAATAGGGTATGTGTCAAAGGGAAACTCGGAGTAGATGCTGGGTTTTCCTTTGGCGTCCCTTTACCATTGATGAACAAAGAACAGGCTTGGTTGCCGTTGACCCCCCTGCAAGAAGTTCAACTTTTTGCTGCTTTAGTGGAAGCCTGCTTGATTTCCCCAAAAAGTTAAAGTCTAAAGATCCGTTCCCCCCTGTCGCCGCCAAGGCTCCAGGGCTCCACGTGGCTCCGCTGCACCGCGCCCCAGCGCTGGAAGAGGTTGTGCACCTGCTGCTGCAGCCGTCCGGGGCCCATGCGGCCCACCTCGGAGATTCCGAAATGGCAATGTGTCCACACGGCTGTGGGTCAAAAATAGGGTAACCCCCAAATGGAACCCTGGTGAATGGAAAGAAGGACTAAAACCTGCGGTCCCCTGGTGGTTTTATTTTGACCCATACCCACATGTGTGCATGTGAGCCTGATTTGAGGGTTGCCCTTCTTTTGGGTTGGTTGAAAGGGAAACCAAAGGGAACCACCAATTCGCTTTCAGACAAACCATAGATTGATGAATGTGTCTGAGTGTGTGCCTGTGTATATGTGCTTGTGCGTCTGCGTGCGCGCCTGCGTGCACCTGCTCCAGTGCACCATGTGCATGGTGTGTTTGTGCGCGCGCGTGTGCGTCTGCATGCCCCTGCGCCCGTACACCATGCGCACGTGCGCGCATGCGGGCGTGCACCAACGCGGGCGTGCAGGCGTGCTGCGGGATGGCATGCAAGCGGGCGTGCCTGGGAGCACAGGCGAGCAGGCACGTGCGCGTGCACGTGCGCGCGCGCAAGCGCTTGTGCGCGTGCGTGTACGCGAGCGTGTGCGTGTGCGTGCAGGTTTGTGTGTGTGTGTGTGTGGGTGCGTGCGCGTGTGCAGGTGCGTGCGCGTGTGCATGTGCGTGCGTGTGCACGTGCGCGTGCGTGTGCACGTGCGCGTGCGCGAGCGCGCGCGGGTGCGGGGGTCTGTGTGTGTGTGTGTGCTCGTTTTTGTGCGTATGGTTCTCTGTGTGTGCTGTTCTTTGTGTGCGTGTTTTGCCTGCGTGCGCCTGTTCTTGTTTTGCACGTGTTTGTTTGTAAGAGTGCGTGTGCGCGTGTGAACTTGTACGTGCGTGTGTCGCGCTGTGTTTTTGTGTTTGCGTGCGTGTGTCTGTGTCTCTCTGTGTCTCTGTGTCTCCGTGTCTGTGTGTGTGTGTCTGGTGTGTGTATGTGATTCTGTGTGTGTGTGTGCGGGTGGGTGTGTGTGTGTGTGTGTGTGTCTGCGTGTGCGTGTGCGTGTGCGTGTGCGAGTGCGAGTGTGAGTGCGCGTGCGAGTGTGCGTGCGCGTGCGCGTGCGCGTGTGCGTGCGCGCGTGCGCGTGCGCGCGTGCGTGCGTGCGGGCGCGCGTGCGTGCGCGCGTGCGTGAGTTTATTGCGTGCGTGCGTGGGTGGGTGCGTGCGTGGGTAGGTGTATGGGTGGGTGGGTGTGTGGGTGTGTGTGTGTGTGTCTGTTTGTTTGTCTGTGTTTGTGTGTGTGTGTTTGTGTGTGTGTGTGTGTTTGTGTGTGTGTGTTGTGTGTGTTGTGTGTTGTGTGTTGTGTGTTGTGTGTTGTGTGTTGTGTGTTGTGTGTTGTGTGTTGTGTGTTGTGTGTTGTGTGTTGTGTGTTGTGTGTTGTGTGTTGTGTGTTGTGTGTTGTGTGTTGTGTGTTGTGTGTTGTGTGTTGTGTGTTGTGTGTTGTGTGTTGTGTGTTGTGTGTTGTGTGTTGTGTGTTGTGTGTTGTGTGTTGTGTGTCGTGTGTCGTGTGTCGTGTGTCGTGTGTCGTGTGTCGTGTGTCGTGTGTCGTGTGTCGTGTGTCGTGTGTCGTGTGTCGTGTGTCGTGTGTCGTGTGTGTGTCGTGTGTCGTGTGTCGTGTGTCGTGTGTCGTGTGTCGTGTGTCGTGTGTCGTGTGTCGTGTGTCGCGTGTCGCGTGTCGCGTGTCGCGTGTCGCGTGTCGCGTGTCGCGTGTCGCGTGTCGCGTGTCGCGTGTCGCGTGTCGCGTGTCGCGTGTCGCGTGTCGCGTGTCGCGTGTCGCGTGTCGCGTGTCGCGTGTCGCGTGTCGCGTGTCGCGTGTCGTGTGTCGTGTGTCGTGTGTCGTGTGTCGTGTGTCGTGTGTCGTGTGTCGTGTGTCGTGTGTCGTGTGTCGTGTGTCGTGTGTCGTGTGTCGTGTGTCGTGTGTCGTGTGTCGTGTGTCGTGTGTCGTGTGTCGTGTGTCGTGTGGCGTGTGTCGTGTGTCGTGTGTCGTGTGTCGTGTGTCGTGTGTCGTGTGTCGTGTGTCGTGTGTCGTGTGTCGTGTGTCGTGTGTCGTGTGTCGTGTGTCGTGTGTCGCGTGTCGCGTGTCGGGTGTCGTGTGTCGTGTGTCGTGTGTCGTGTGTCGTGTGTCGTGTGTCGTGTGTCGTGTGTCGTGTGTCGTGTGTCGTGTGTCGTGTGTCGTGCGTCGTGTGGCGTGCGTCTAGCGTCGTGCGTCGTGCGTCGTGCGTCGTGCGTCGTGCGTCGTGCGTCGTGTGTCGTGTGTCGTGTGTCGTGTGTCGTGTGTCGTGTGTCGTGTGTCGTGTGTCGTGTGTCGTGTGTCGTGTGTCGTGTGTCGTGTGTCGTGTGTCGTGTGTCGTGTGTCGTGTGTCGTGTGTCGTGTGTTTGTGTGTTTGTGTGTTTGTGTGTTTGTGTGTTTGTGTGTTTGTGTGTGTTTGTGTGTGTGTGTTTGTGTGTGTGTGTGTTTGTGTGTGGTTGTGTGTGTGCGTGTTTGTGTGTGTTTGCGTGTTTGTTTGTGCGTGTTTGTGTGTGTGTGTGTGTGTGTGTTTGTGCGTGTTTGTGTGTTTTTGGTGCGTGTTTGTGTTTTTTGGTGTGTTTGTGTGTGTGTGTGTCTGTTTGTGTGTGTGTGTTTGTGTGTTTGTGTGTGTGTGTTTGTGTGTGTGTGTGTGTGTTTGTGTGTGTGTGTGTTTGTGTGGTTGTGTGTGTGTGTGTTTGTGTTTGTGTGTGTTTGTGTGTGCGTGTGTTTGTGTGTGTGTGTTTGTGTGTGTGTGTTTGTGTGTATTTGTGTGTGTGTGTGTGTGTTTGTGATTGTGTGTGTGTGTTTGTGTGTGTGTTTGTGTGTGTGTTTGTGTGTGTGTTTGTGTGTGTGTTTGTGTGTGTTTGTGTGTCTGTGTTTA